>JACDQD010000107.1:812500-1019972 GCA_019843655.1 Lethocerus indicus
AATTTTGTAACGAAGATGGCCCTGTTAGACGGCGGTATGTAAGGTGCAGGAAGAAGTGAATTCTTGTTGAATTACATGCTAACTCCGTTAATAAATAGTTACGTAAACATACAGTAGGTAATATAACCGTACATTAATCTGATCTGACGGTTTCGATTCTTAAATATTATTTTCATTTCATTAAAAGTCCATCTTATTAAAGCAATGTTGTTTTTACTCTTTTTTTAACATATTATACCACAGATCTTTTTCATTTTTTATATTAGTTTGACGACACTTTTAACAAAATTAAAATGTCGCGTGTATAAGTTGCAACACTATATGGCGACATTTCATGAGGTTCCTTCTAGTGCGAAGGAGATTAGAAAAAGAATCGATTGCAATTAGAGTATATGGAAGACTATATGGAAAACATAATCTTGGGAAACAAAATATTGGATCATCTGAAGTCTATTTGAACTCCAATTGAGATGAAAGCGTATAGAACTGAATGGTCTCCGCATGGAGACTGGAACATACCCAGTTATCGAATACAATTTAATTCACACGGTATTCCATCTTAGATTCAATTTCCACCGCTAATCAAAAACATTTTCATCAACTACGAAATTTAATCAAAGTAAAGGTTTGTAAGTCAATGGATATTAAAGTAAAAATAAATGTTATTTACCTATTATTTCTAGTTGTGCACACATTAACATACCGTCATATACACGCACACCCACTCACCGATATGGGAACGCTCTCTTTTGTAATGGCATTTCGATCAATTTTCGGTTGTAAAGTGGAAAGTCCGGGGCTGTGAGGCGGAGGCCGAGGATGGGCGTCCGCCCGCTCATTCGATTATTTAAAAATGCTCCCCGTCGCAGGATTTATTCGGAGAGGGCCTTTTTTGACACCCTCCGCTCCTCCTTTCTCGTTGTCGAACTCAAATGCAAATACTTCTACCTAAAAAAAAAAAATAACGGAAAAAGGGGGTAAAGGGTAGTAGAAGGCGGAGGTGGCAAAAAAAAATTCCCCAACGCCCGAACAATGCTCACCGCCGCTCGCCCACCTACAATTGCGGTTCGAATACGGCTAACATTTTAAAATTTGTTTCCTCCTTCCGTCGCTCAGTCTCTCGGCTTTATTCGGTCGCCTCGCCGACCGCCAACGTTGACGAGAGTTTGTCCCAAAAGTTAATGGTTTAATAAATTTGTTAAAAAACTGCCGCTGGACGGCGGATTCTGAAGAAACTGGGGAGGCAACATTATTGTCTAATGCATCCTAAATAATATAATATATTGACCGTGTTGTCTTAAACAACACAATAACAGCATGCAATAATGTATAAAAGGAATTAAAAAATGTCAATGTTCTGTTTATCAATGATTTAATCTTCTGAGAATACCCAATGAAATACATTAGAAAATTAAGGAAGTGAATTAGTTTTGTGTGATTTCCTACATTTATAGTAAATTATAGAACTAAGTAAAACAACCCTGCTATTTTTATAGAAATAAACAATAATATTTTAATCCGCTCGTGGCATATACACACTCAAAAAGTGTAATATTTATAATACTGGGAAAAACGGTCTAATCGGTTCATTTAAAGTATGTTAAGAGGAATAAATTCAGTAGAGGTTCGGGAAACTGATAAAATCTAAGTTAGTATGAAACACGCATTAACTTGTCTTTATTGCGGCATTACAGCTGGGAAGTACTCGAAACGACTTCTCGTTTTCTTTTTATGGAAGACCCGGTCGAAATGAGTTACGGCGCCCACAATATTCTCAATTGTGGGTTATACCTATTTCCAAGTTTTAAAATTTATTTCGAGAAGAATTCTTGAATGAACGTCACCGCCGGGAAGTCGGCTTTATTAAACGTTCCGGTAGCATGAGCTATGCTGCAATAATAATGTTGTTTTAAGGAAACAGATTTCCCAGGAGAATTGAACTCAGGGCTCCGTAACTTGCTAATGGCGCCAGAGTTTTAACCATTCCTCTTCTAGACGTTTCATACTTCTAGGCTGTTTATTTATACTCTACTGAAGCTTCTCTTCTTCTAAAATTAATACGCAATATTTTTATTCCCCTTACTCGTTTCTACAATCTCTTGTTGGTAAACAATAATATTTTATCCTACATAAAATGTGGCTCCAATGCCAAGAATGGACAGCAAAAAATAAATTTATTGAAACAAATAATTCAAAACATCGAATTATCTCCATACGTGTCCTGTTGGTTAAACAAATGTACACTTTTAATTGTCAATGACGATATACATTATGAAGGTCTTAAAACGAAAACTGTTGTCAGCTATATACCACCAGTCTGAGCAACCGGGGACCGGGGGACTGAGTAATAACTCAGACTCTTTATCTCAGGAGGATTTCGAAGTCGAGTAAATGGGAGAAAGAGGTAGGAAGCTAAAGAGGTAAGGAGGCAGAGGGGGAGGGGGAAATGGGAGGAAGAGGAAGAGGAGGAGGAGGAGGAGTAGGAGGCAGGTCAGATTAGCTTGAGTGACAGGGACTTAAGTCCGCCCGGGTTCCGACTGATTAATATGACTGATACACTTTTGAAAATAATGCATCTTCTTTAAACTAGCCTAACTTAAATATAATTGAAGATATTCCCTATTTATGAAGGACCGATGTCGGTAACTATACTAGCAATTTACAAGAATAAAATGTGAAAAAAATTTTTGTTAACTTGTTCTTGAGTTTTTTAAATAAAGCTCCATTTCCTATGGCTATTATCCGTTATTTTGTTGGGTGGGAACAGCCTATATTTTCGCCTTCTAATTCTATTTTCATTTTAAAAGGTAGTATACAATCAAGAGCATCCGGCCTAGTGTGACTCTTCACGGCGCTATTGATACTAACCGTCAATGCGGTGAAGGCAGGCGGGACTGCCCCCATTGAAGGAAGCCCGGCGTTAGAACTTTCATCCACTCAACGCAGCCTAATTGCTACCATGGGAATGGTTGCTACAGAGGATTCTTTTCTCTTATGGGCACGAGTTGGCACAGCAAAGCGCGTCACTTGAGCGACAGCTGCATTTCGTAGATAACAACCGCGGCCCATTAATCACGCCACAGTCTCGCGGCTATCTCTAAAACTATAATTTAGAAGTTCCAACTATGGCCGGAACTCCGGAAATATTTGATTATTTCTATCATTCTTTCTAAGCCTGAAACAATGTTTTGTTGCTCACTAAACCATCCAACTTCTAATAATTTGATGATGCCAGGCAATTTTCCAAATTAAATAATGGGATATGATGTCAATTTTTGTTTGCACCAAATGTAGTAGTACCTGTCCATTCTCTAGATTAATTACTTTTCCTTTAGTCAAGTATTTCTTTCAGGCACCGCAACGGTTTGAAATAATATTATCACTATTATCGCTCGAATAAGTATAAAACCCGCATATATATGACAGAGTTTTACATAACTTGTCAATTAAAAATTACTTTCCAAAAATTTCCAATATAAAACATCGATATTATTCATATATTTGATGTCGATATTGCTTGAAGTAAAGGAACAATATTAACGCATTTCTGTAACTTTCTTTCTCACTTTCTACTTTTTGAGCCCTCACCCTGACAACATAGAGACAGAGTTTGAAGTTTATCGACTTTTCTTAATTATCGAGCATTCCAGACTTTGGTTATTAGGTCCTTCATATTTTATTACAGGAAGGAAAAATATTTGCAAAGAACTTTTGAACAAAGTTTCATACTGTTATATCTTAGAATAACAAAAATGTCGACGATATCCACTCAGTACAATTTTCCACTGATACGTTAATTAACACACGTGATTAACAATTAAAAAGAAAACAATAGTACAGAATTAATATTAAGATCGAATTATTATTAAACCATTTTTATTTTCCTAACCCTTAACCTGAGCCTTATTTTGAATATAGGTTGAGCCGGCGTTATTTGATGTTCTCCCTAGGGATAGAGGCGATATGAAAGATCAGGCGGGTTGGAGGGGGCGGGGGACACTTATTGGACGGGGCGTTTCAATAACACATTAGGTTATCCCGGAGTGTTGGGCTTGAGGAGGGTTGAGGTCGAGGGCCCAATGCCGAGGCAACATATAGATTTCCCCCTAGTCGGCAACATATATTCGGAGGCAGTGCGAGCCGCGGCCTACCTACCCCCACCCACGCCTCACCAACGCCCCGATAAATCAACAAAACCGGCCGTAAATTTGAATCTGGGCCTTAGCCCGGACCTAGGCTTTCCCGTGCTACTTATAAATAAAGCCGCTCTACTACCACCACCACTCTAAAATCTAAAATTTTAGCGGCCCATGTTTTCAAAATAAGGCCCTCGGCACCTTGAGAACCTCATGTTCTTTCTCAAATTGCGAATATTCTCTCTAAAAATACGGATTACAGTTTCAATCTTGACTAGCCACACAGAATTCGATACCTGTTCTCGAACGGACGTTATAATCTGATTGAAAAAAATCTTTCTACCCGAGACGGATTCTAAATAATTAACGAATAATTTTACGATTAATGGGCCAGTATTGTGTCCGTAATTGGCAATAGAGTTAGCTTATAAGAGTCGGAGATAGGAATGTAATTAGTCCCGGGCTTGTTGTCCGAGTGACGCCACCACCGGCGGGGCCGAGTTCAAGGAGCGATCATGCGTGAAATATCGAGGGATTATATATCGTTTTTACTCGTTCGATATGGCGCCGGTTAACGATTGTGTTTCCGGGCTAAATGGATTAAACGCCGTGCTTAAACCGGCGGTATTTCTTCCGCGGTAATGTCATGTTCGAGTTTGGGAACATGTAAATGGGGGAGTTCATTTACATTTGTGCAGGAAAAGAACTGGCGGGAAGGGGACGGGGCCCAATTTAAGCGGAATAAAATACTAGCGGGGCGGTGTAGCGCGGCGCCCTCCCTCCACAACCCGCTTCGGTTTTCGATCTGCGGTTTCGAGTGGCCGCCTAGCGTGCACCTGGCCGTACAACAACTCAGCCCCAAGCCCCGGCCCCACGCCCCACGCCCCACGCCCCAGGGGCCTCCCTAAATTCGGGCCAATATTCGACAAACTTCTCTCCCCAGAAGAATTGTGTCGGCACCATCGGCGGCCTTTAAACGTCCAATTTAACTCTAACTCTATTTGGTCTGTTCACAAATATCTCTTCTACCTTCTCCTAAATGCAAGGATTAATGTCTTTCCTTATCACCCGTTTCTTTTTATTTACTTGTTAGATTACGATAAAAACCTACACATTACTTACCATTAGACCGTAACTGTATTAGACTTGTCGCTTGCATAAATATTGGAGTAGCTTGTGCTCCTTTTTATCATCTCGGAGACGAATTTAAAGGATCCGCATTGCTGACAGTTGATCCGAATTTTCATTTTCATTAGTGAAAATTAAGAATGTTATTACTTATTATTATTTAGAGCAACGTTGCCACTGGAAAATTCAGTTCCAGGTTAAATCACATCGTTGCAGTTCGTAATTAAAACTAGGGTGTAATATATGAATGATATATTAATATTTGTAAAAAGTGAAGAATGAATATGAAGGAATGGGCCCCAGTAGATTACAGGCTATACAGGCGAGTATTATACGCTAAAAGTAAAAATATACTAACAGGTGTGTTATTGCAATAGTTGCAAGTGTAAATTTGATTTTTGAAATCAAATCGAGTAATCAGTTTTCATTAATCCGGCATTGAAATTATGTACGGAACTTGCAGTCTTTCCACAACCCAACTTGGAATCCATTCAGTCGTTGACCGATGCATAGGGTAGGTGCTTGGGGGAACGAATGCCTCCTTTGAGCCAGTTGTTTCCCCATTGTTTTACCCAACTAACCGATGTGGAAATTTATGCGACCTACTTCCATCATTTCGCCCAAGTGGGGTCGGTGGAAGTTTGTTGGGGAAAGTTATGTCGGTGTGTTAGGTCGGGTGGTGGTGTAGGGGGTTGAGTGGGGTTGGAGAGGGCCGGGGGTTGACGCCACAATGTTTTACTCTCGCCGCGGCTTTCCCTCGAACCGGAACCGCGACGACAAAAAGCTATTAATTTGTAGGCCCCCCCACCTTCCAGTCGCCGTAATAGGCCGTTCGTTGTTTCCAAGGGCTAAACTCAGTTGCTCGTACTTTGCTTAAAATCTAATTCAAAAGCCAGAGCGCTACTGGGCTATGAAGCCCCGAGCTAAGTAGCACTCCCGATATTTCGGATCGCAGCGCTTCGCCTGACTATTGTGCAGTTGTTGTTTTGTGGGAAAGTTATTGGAAAGTATTGGAAAGTGACTGGGGACCGCGATGGAGCGAGCAAAGACTCTACTACAAGAGATATTCCCCAACGGTTTAGGAGGGACGTTGGAATGAGAGAATAAATGGCCTCGATAGTAAGAGGTCTGAAATGTTGTTATACACCCTGTGAAGTGGAACAAAAACTGAACCTGACTGATCCAAAAAGAACGGCATAAATAAAATATTTTCTCACAAACAGAACACGCCGCGCTCTATGCGCAGAATGATGGTTCGATCCAATAATATCGCATATTACTGGAAGGAGTGCAAAGTTCTATAATGATCACGGTCTTTTAGTTCGAAAAACCGAAAGGCCAAACCGGTCTTGAATTCTTTAAAACTTCCTAAAGTGTTGGAGTATTTTAGTACATACGTATCTTAAAATAAACCGAAGATAGAAAATAATGGAAACTAATTCCACATCCAAGAAAAGAAAAACAATTGCTCTGTCTAGAAAACTTTATTTCCAGTTCTTCTTCAAGAGACGATTTTTACCTCCTGAACCATCTGCTCCTTGAAATTAAATGGTGCTATTTTTTTCCATTGTCTATCTCAGTTAACTTAAGTAATTAACAACGGCAAGGAAGAGTCCACGATGAAGAGGAATAAAGTTGGTTCAGAAGTGAATTATTTCAGAATCAGTTGCCAAACATTACTGAAATCGCAAAACTCACACATACCACCAAGGTATAACAACTATCGTTATTATTATTATTATAAATGCAGCGTACGTCAGTTACCTTTGAAATTTCTTAATTTAACACAGATTTTTCCGTGTTACACAGTTCTTCCAATCATAATTATTTCCCTGTGTACATAAAATGAGGTCAGAAATACCAGACAGAGTGATGGAGTCTCAATATCTGTAAGATTAAAGTATTCAACAATAAGGCAGCTCCCTGAAAGATCGATGGTAAACGGGGGCATGCTATTTGAATTCGGTAAGGGGAGCTTTATATAAACTCCGGTATACGTATCAAACAACATTCCAATTGGACTTCGCTTTGGTTCGAATATCCAATAATGCTACCTTGAAGGAAGTTCCGTCGAAAGCAATAATCGTCAGGAAACTAATGTAATTTGCCGTGCACATCGCGAGTAGTTGTGTAAATAGTATTTACCAAATTGCGTACTGAGAATTTTTCGCTGCATAAATAATAGGATAATTTAAAAATAAGAATATGCTCGTAATCATCAGTGGCCAACAATGACAGGTTCACTTTCCTCATCTTTCACTGGCTGATTGTTCTCAATCAAATTAAACCTGACCCTGAATCACCCGCGACTTTGGAATTCCCCGTCGATCTCATCTTTTCCCGGAACCTAAATTTACGCGGTCCTATTGAATCCATTGCTTAAATCGCACAAATGATTCGCCTATTTTCAGTCCTCTACATTACTGCATTGCAGCAAAGACAACGGAATTGTAGCGAAACACTCGTAGTGCAATATCTCTCGGATTAGTTCTAGAATATAGATCCAAAGCGATTTGTGTCGCTTAGTGTGAGACCCAAATGGGGATCCGCACTTTGACGACACCATCTCCTCTCCAACACCGGGGCTCAATCTTCCCATCAATTCCCATGAAATTTTAATGGTAACCTTTAGATTCCTTTCATTCGATTTTTTATTTTTAAGTAATAAGTTTCAGAAAGGATTAACGATGCATTCCCGTCCTGTACCGCGTTAAAACCTAGTACTAGTGAGTTAGTATAATTAGGGAATATTTTTAGTTGTCTTAATCGGTCCATTTGTTTGAGACAAAACACTTTTAAAAGGACCTAAATCAAACATAATGGTAATTGTAGAATACCGTTATAAATACGTAAATACGCTCATATAATTTACTCATTTACTCATCAGATAACGATTGATCGATAAACGGCTAACTGATATTTTCAATAATCGGATTATTTTCAATTCTCTTCAATTCGTTTCACTTCAGTTAAAGTAAACTTCCATGTTCCTCGGTTTTTGCGGTTGAGTTACTTCTCTTCAAAAGCTTTTATTTGTTCAAGCCATCGGGCAGAAAATATATCAGCGGTTCATAATTTATTTTCGTAATTATTAAATTTTTGAATGGGAAACTCTTATTTACCGAATCCTAGAAATCGCTTTTTTACCGAATTCGTTTGAACTTAAATAATAAGACATGGTTTTATTGTACAATGCACAACATGCAATTGAACTTAACCCAATCTACAGAATCCGTGAGTTAAGTTTAAAAAATGTTGCTTTTAATAGATTCGAAAATACATTATTATCTCCTAACGTATGCCAAACTCGTCTCCGTTCTTTACTCCCGAGTTTGTCTAACCCGGTTGCAGATTGTAGAAAGCAGGACTTCCAATGCTGAAACACGGTGGTCTAAGAAAGGGCTTGGTAAGGGTGGGGGTTTGCTGCCTACGTCAGCAATTGGCTCTGATTTATAACCGGGCAGTAACAGGGGCGATTAACTTCACCCTCGGAGAAAGGAGACGTATCTGGTAGACGTCGGAGGAAGAGCCGCAAGTCCGGGCAATCAAGATTTGAACCCTCGGCCAGGCCATCTGTTAAAGGAACGCCGAAGGCAACTAAACAACAGTTATTTAGGCGTTTTCTGTTCATTTGTTAGTAGAATTAATTAAAATAAATCTGGCCCTGGAAAATAATAAAAATAATCAAAATTTAACATTAGTTAAGGTTAAACGGGGTTTCGGATTTAAATTTGTGTCTATACCGTCTACAATAAGTAATGAGGTACTACAAGTAATGAGGTAAAAGTAATGTATAGATAAAATCGAAATCCCTACGCTGGAAGCTAACTTTTGCAGATAGTGCCATTTCAATTTGGACAAAAAAACATACAAAAAGTGCCGATATATTAGATGCAATCGGTTTGCACTTCAATAAGCAATTAGGTGGTAGGAAATTTAGGATAATCAAGGGCAATCTGGCACGTTGAACCTGATCCGATTAAACGGAGGCCGAAGATGGCGAAGGAGGTCAATTAGGCGCCGGTTAATTTGGGCTCTGATCAGGTAAACGAATTATAGGTACTCTCTACTCGATTTATGTGTACTCCCTTGACCGCCTTCACTGTGCTTGGCAGATTTTCGACACGGAGGAAACTGAAATATTGGATTGAATCATTAATGCATCAATATCAATCAATATTTGTCCACGTATATTGATGGGAACGCTGTGTGATATTCTGTCTGTGCGGGCTCACACGTGTAGGCTGCTGAGAAAGTAGCCTCCCAGCAATCTTGACTTACTGATACTGCAGTTACATTATAAATTATATTTTCGAGCTTCATTTCATATTTTTCTCCAGTACGGTACTCTTCTGCGGTACCGACGAGGATAGTTAAGCGGCAAAATGGCAAGAGTGATGATATTGCATAAATGTCATAGGTGAATTATTTAAACTGTAAGGGGCACGATTTATGAGCACGGTGAGATATGAGGTGGCGGTGAGAGTTGACGGATAATCAAGGCGTGATATCGTGGGTAGGGTGATTGTAGCCCTCTATTAAAGGGAGGAGCCCGAAGGTGGCGAAAACGGGTTATCGGTTGGGGAGTTGGGGGGCTCCGGCTGACGGATACCTCGCGTCACCGCTTCACCGGCCACAGTTCCTCTCGGCATTAGCCGGCTCCTCGTCTCGCCGTACCCCTAGCCACCACCGCCTATTTCTCTCAGGGCCTCACTTTTACTTCCCGCCTTCCCCTTCCCCTTCCCCCATTCCCCCTTTCTTCCACCGGCAACCCGGCACAATTGATGAACCCGAGAGTTTCGGACGGGTTTGAACTTTCGCCAAATAAGTTTCTTAAACCCCCGCCACCGCTCACACAGCCCCAAGCTAAAATCCCCCCCCTTTCTCTCGACCCTTTTGCCAGACCTCGCCCCCTATTGTATTTATTCACTTTCTTATTCCTCGCCACGGAGACTGAATATCAACTCAGGGTTGAGATGTATTTCGAGTCCGCTGAAGTTAAAATGGCCTAGTTGGATTTGCACGATAATGCGGTTACTTAAATACGTAACCAGTATAAATAAATGTCGGATTATTCGGAAATAATATAAAGGAACGCACGCGTCCCGGCTCTTACAATGTTGCTCTACAATTTAGTGGTATGCTACAGTTTAGTGGATAGTATGCTTTCGTCGTTGTGCGTTCGAGACTGAAAATTGTAGAAAATATTCGACACCGCTTAAATTTTTAATTTCTGAGTTAGTAAATCTCTATTAGTAATTTAATCTCGGTTTACCACATTGCAAAGCATCATTTAACACCTTTTCATTACTCTAATTTGAGCACTCGTTACATTAACCACGCCAGGCACATACTGCCTAAATTAGTCCAAGGGATCTTCGACGATTCGTATTAAAAAATGTTAAAGTTTAATCGGGAGAATCAAAGAATTTAAAGTATATTATAAGGTTGATTCTTGATTGATTGTTCCTCTCGATGTAGATTAACGAACCGTGTTCTTCTTTATCTAGCTCGTGGGGCCAAATTTAAAATGGGGAAAGGCCCGGGACTTGTGTCGATGGAATTCCAAACAGGCCCAGCTCGTATTTCCATTTGGGTCAGTGGCTGTTCAAACAATCGGCCACTCGTACTGACTCCCCTCGCCACCCCTCTACTCCTCAATTCCCACTCAACCGCCCACCTAACCCCGCCCCGCTAATCCCATAAACTCATCCCAGTCAATTCGAAATCCGATCGATTGATCCTCCCAAAAGTAAACCGGGAGTCAAAAATTATGTACGCCGTATCGCGTTAGGGTCTGGCCCCCGCGGACCCGAGCCTAATTGGAATATTCGTTGGGCCGCCAGAATGGCGACAATATTATCGATTAACAATATCAGATATCAAACTACGATGGGATTTAAACGAGCATTTATTAACATAAATGCCTCGGATTTTTAAAATTGTCTATCAGGATTTTAATAATTAATTATGAATCTAAACATTGAGATCATGAAGCTCTATAAAATCTATTCGATTGTTACCGTCTTAATTATTTTTGCATAATTTATAAATTAAAAATAAAGGACTACTGCGGAAGTAATTTTTCTAGAAGCCCTAGGTCGGGACAGAAAGTAGATAGACGAGGCGGATACAAGTCTAGGGTTGGGGCAAGGGTTGGAGCGCACTGGATTTAAGCAATGTAGTAATCAAGCCCACCCCTCCGAAACTCGTGTAACTCCACTTACTCCTCCTGATCAGGGCCTAATATATTCCGGAGCCGGGGTCCCGGCACCAACTTTAAAGTTCGTTACACCGTACTGCCGGTCCTAGGGACTTCCGCAGCGAGCTGGAGAAGTTTTTAATTAGTTTCTGAAAAATTATATCGACCTATTAAATAAATTCAATTTCCGGTTGGAGGAGGAGAGAGAGAGAGGGTGGAGGGGCCCCTGATGACTTCAGAGCAGGCTCCAAACTAATTCGGGAGATTATGGACACCCGTCCGAGGTCCCAGAGTTCCCCGGTATTAAAGTAAAATTCCTTAAGAACGACATTGGTGTTACACTGATGGACGAGTAATTGCTTTATTCCAGGCCCGCTCAAAACAGATTCGTTTGTACGGCGCAAATATTAACTGCGAACACCCATAAAGAACTGGCAATTTATATTCAATCGAGTGTGTGCCACAGGAAAAAATTAAACCAGCGGCTTGTGTACCTTTCTTTTCTGTAAATAATAGTTACCTACATTCCTGTTACTGTTCCGTATAGGACTTGTCGGTGACACCGAAAAGTCGAGAATGCGCTAGACCCGGCGCCGCCAAAGTATATTCAGGCCTCGGGGGGTTTTCAAGCCTCCTAGTTTCCATAAACCCCAATCTTAATAATACATAATAAATGTATCTTATTGAATAATTCATTTCTACTGAGGGGTGGGTCACCCTCCCCCCGTCGTATATCGCATATTAAACTCGGGTGACGGCAGACTCGAGAGCAGATTAGGACAAGGGTAAAAATGAAAAGCTATGTCCCACTGCTTAGCCCGAAGCGTCCCAAGTTATATCAGTCCGGCGGCGGTAAAATATCGAACTGGAACTGTTTCTGCATTACTAAAAAGTCCAGATATAATCGATATAGATTACATAGATGTAACCGTTTTTCCTACTAGGAAACTGTAAATCTTATTTACTCCAGGAGATTAAAATTTATTCAGAAGCGAGGGAATTTTTCCTGTGACTCAATAGGGAATCATTGAAACTATTAATTAACGATGAATGAAAGGCATAGAACAACAACTTAAATTATTGTACGGCATGGGGTTGAAATGGGTTCCGCTCGTGTTTAAATAACCCCGCGGTGGGGGCCCGCGGTGGGGGCAGAACAAACTGACGAACTTTCCATCGACGTAAAATACATTGCAGCAATTATTTTATTATGATTTATACAACTTAGAATAAATATTTATGTATATATTATGATTGACACATTTTACTGTAATAAAAATTATTGTGGGATGAAGAAAACGTTTTCTGTAGTGGCAGGCGCTGATACTAGACCCGCACGACTGGGAGGACACGCGGCCTAGTATCAGCGCCGTAAATCTGATCAAATATCGCAGTAAAACGTTTCCTCGTTCAAAAACCGAATTGCTAAGTATCTATCTACACAGACTAATTCAAATTTAATTGAAAATTATGTTCCTCTCCATTATAATAATTTCCAAATCTTCAAGAAAATTGAAAAAGAGACAAATTCCTACGTTCGTTAAACAGGTTTTGTAAAGATTAATGTGCCTAATACTCTCACGCAACTATTTCTTCTATCAAGTAGTTGGTGAATAATTATTTCATCAACCATAATATTTAGAAAAACCGAATATTTGGAGTATTCATATACGTTTTGATATGAGACTTTCCTCCCGTTAATATTCTAAATCCCACTTTACCAGCAGTGTAATTACTAAATTATCAGACGCCAATCTTGACGACAACTTATTCGGGACGCTTTTAATAATTCACGAACTAATTAAAAACTGCCATTGCCAGTAGCCATCCCATGTCTGAAGTTGCCTAGTTTGGCCTAAATTCAGGCGTGGGACGCTGATCAAAATATCTGAATTCAATGAATGCCCAATCTGGAAATTAATTTAATCTTAATTAAATTCAAGTTTAAAAATTAAGTAAAGAATTTAGTGATGTTCGACTCTCTTGGATCAGATCACTCTATCTAATATGTTTTTAGTTTTATGTCAAAATGTTCCGTTTTAATAACATTATTCCCAATAACTGGGTAAAATCTATTTTTCGTGATCTGCTAACAGCAAAGCGTGTCTGTAATAACAAAGTGGTGTACATGTATACATGCATGGTTTATTTGGAAGTCAATTTAAGTAGTTAGTTGTGTTATTGGAGCCCTGAAGGCTAGGAATATTACCTACCACTCGGGTGAATGTTTTGATCCAGCTCACTATGGATTGATTTTTTGTTGCTAGACCAGCGACAAAAGAGTTTACCGTCATATTAATACTTTATATTATAGAAACTTTATATAACTAACGTATATATAACTTATTATCTATATATAACTAAGATTCAGATGACGATTACCCCTAGTATAGTGTTTACACCCATGTACAACTGGTAGCTATGCAATATTATGTATGTAGTTACAAATCATAAAATGTTTAATAGTTCGTTATTTTCGTTTCTTTTTGCATTGACCTAAGATAATGTGAGGTTGTTAGGTATTATTTACTACTATTCTAAATTCGTTTTGGAATCTCACCATCATCCGAAAATGTAGATGAAACCTCTTGCGGATCAAATATATAAGAAGGGAATAAAAATAAAACCCCCTTATACCCCTGTATACACTTTTTAAACATATGTGCTGTACGCTTTTAGAGTCAATAAGTGTATTCAATTGCTAGAATTTGTTATCAGAAGAATGAATTCATCCGTGTCTGAAAAAATCGGGGTTTCACCAAATATGATCCTTTCCGATATCCTCTTGGCGGTGGGCGACTGCTCGCCGTATCCCCGTTTTCGACGGCGAGGGGGAATATAAAACAGGGGGAAGCGCATTAAAAAATAAAATATTCAAATCAGCCCCGCATCCTGGGGAATAAGCCCCCCCCCTTCCCGTTTTAAGTACACCAATCGCGTTCCGCGTCGTAAATAATATCCGCCGTCCGGGCCCCGGCTCTAGATTCGGCCCCTGAATTATGCCATCCCAAAACCAATTTCGTTTCACTATCTCATGGAGTGTTTTTATTTTTGGCCTCCAATTTATTCCCTCTTTTATTTACACAGTTGCCCCCCTGTCGCTTCCCTTTGTCAGACGACAATAACTCCATCGGCATTTTGTAAGGATTAAGATTTTGCAATGGTTTTTTTCTATATTTTACACTGACTTCAGTAAGTCTCTTGGTTAGAGTAAGTGGTTGAGAATATGAAAGAAATATGCCTATTCTTAGGAAAGGTATACCGAAGCATACCGAATTGTATGTATGCCCCGTTGTGTGTTACAGTTTTACTTCTGAAAACTCAGGCATTCAGACCGAGTAAATTAGGCTACAGTAGAGCTGAGTAGGGGTAATACGAAAGACAATTTTAAATTCCAAGCCCACCCTTTGGGAAAGGAAAACGGACCCCGGTGTATCAAGGAGCCTGGGGGCGCAAAAGAGAACAAATAGAACAGTAAAGGGAGCCAGTTTGAGGACGTGGAAGGAGCCTCTGAACAAACCCCAAGTTAATTCAGTTAATTGAGTATACAAATATTACAGTGACACGGGATGAGGTAGCTCGTCCAAGGGACCTTTGACCAAATAACCTGATAAGATAGCTTAACCTCAGACATCCGCTGAATTGATAACGAAGGATATAACAAAAAACAAAAAAATATTTTAATAACAGGTAACAACCCTGAATTGTAAATCAAGCAGTTTAAATAAAATTTGAGCTTTTAATTTTGCACTCATATAGTGTTTTCGTAATTCCAACTATGCATACTGTGTGAATATCTCGTTATTTAGGAGTTTATTTCCGTGTAGATGAGAATTTATTTATTTGGAATACGCTGCCTTAAATCCAACAAGTAAATTTGAAAAGTTTATTCAATAAATGACCCAAACACGATTACCAGTGGCGTTGGCTTAAAGAACAATTAAACGCCCGTTAGTAATCTGAAAATTAAACTTCAATCAATTTAATGTTTGACTTGATTGCGGATGGAACTCATTTTAACTGTAGGACCCTCTATAGAGCCAGAATAAAAGAGAAAAACGTCAGTATTTATTGCATTATAAAAATAAACTTGTACAGTTTACGAGACACGACATTTATGTTTACGACAGAGGTTTAAACATCGAATAAATAACATCGGCATAGATTCTACAGAAATTTCGGATTTAAATACATCAAATAGAAAAGACTACCATTAAATTGGCAGGGTGCTCCCCATTGCATAAGGCGCAAGGGGCAGGGACAGTCCCTGGTTTTAGGCATATTGCTACTCGTGATTTTCTTTTCCAATGAGCCCGGATAGGTCTTTGCATAATTTAACATCAGTTAAATTTTATATCTCAGTCGTTGTCAAGATTGGCGTCTGATAATTGATACCGCTTGTAAAGTGAGATTGAGAATATTAACGGAGGGAAAGTCTTATTTCTAAGCTTATGAATACTCCAGATATTCTAAATATTTTTGTCGGTGAAATATTCACGAACTATTTGATAGAAGAAATAGTTACGTGAGAGCATTGGGCACATAAATTAATAATTAATCTTTATAAACCTGTGTAACTACCTTTGTATTAATTTCTCTTTTATTCAATTTTCTTAAATACTTGGTTATTATTTTAATGGAAAAGAACCCATTCGATTCCCATCATTTTCGATTTGAAAATACCCAATAATTAAATTTCAATTAGTCTGTGTAGATAGATACTAAGCAATTAGGTTTTTGAACGAGACAAATTTTTACTGGGATATTTGGTGAGATTTACGGCGCTGATACTTGACCGCGTGTCCTTCCAGTCGTGCGGGTCTAGTATCAGCGCCTGCCACTACAGAAAACGTGTTCTTCATCCACATTTATTACAGTAACATGTGTCAATCATAATATGTACATAAATATTTATTCTAAGTTGTATAAATCATAATAAAATAATTGCTGCAGCGATAATTTTTATTATGTAATATGAGTAATATGAGTCAATCATAATATGTAAATATATATTACTTCTACGTTGTTAATCGTAAATCACTAAATTATAAATCATAATAAAGTAATTGCTGCAGCATGTCTTTCGTCGTTGGAATACCCACGTCACCTTCAGACTGTGTCGCCAACACTGTCCTAACGTATACTTTAATGACATACCTATCCCTACCTCCGAGTAATTGAACTGAAATATTTCCGGTACATTAGTTTCCATCAGTGGGTCAGTTAATCTGGTTAATTTAATTTAATTTATTCCGTCTGTACTTCCCATTCCCTGTACAAACAATTGCTCTATTTCTGGCTACTATTATAATTTTACGTTTTTTGATTACAAAGCTGTATAAGATTCGGTGTGAAACGAAATAGTAGTAATTAATTATCATAATATTTTATACAATAATTAAATTTAATTGATATATATAATCTAAATTTTACTGAAGAGTAACTGGAACCGGAAATCTACAGCGGAATCCATTTTCTGAATAAGGATGGAATAAGGACATTTTTACTCTTGTAGATGGTGGAAAAATGTGTTACCGAATCTCTCATCGGGTGGTGGAGAATCAGGTGTGTTTACAAGTCCGACTCTCGGATGGGTTTCTATTCTGAGCGCTAATGGAGCCTCCGAGTTTCCCAACTCTTCGCATTCGCCGAGGCTTTCCTTCAGTCACTCTCCACAACACCAGTTGCCCCACAAATCCTCCATTCTAAAGCCCCCGGACGAGAATCCGTCGTGCCAGTTGGGGACCACTGTTCATTATACTTCGGATCGATTTCTCTATTTCAAACGTAGTAGGGAAAGATATTTCTTTAGGGCTCGAGGACTCGTGGTGGATACTTGGTGGCATAGTATGATAATTTCGCGGAATTCTTCTCCAATGATTATAATAACATTCAAGAATACATACATTAAAAGTAAGTTAATAATTTATGGCTATTATAAGGAAAGGAAATGTTCATTATACCCCTATCCAAACAAGCTCTGGACCGCTCTTAATAATGTCTTTAAAGTCTCAAACAAACGGAAACTGCAGCTGATGGCGTATAGAAACTTGGTATTTCAAGTGCGGAACAGGTTGAGAATACAGATCACCGGGTCGGGTTGTTTCGGATGGTGTTTCGGATCTGTAACTGAGTAAGCCCGAGGTTTTTGCCCTCGAATCAAACCTCTGAAACCGGACTCCATTAAAAGTTTGCCCGAGGCTGTCGCTGTTGGATTTTCCTATATCCCTTTCCTACTCTGAGCTCCTCCCTTTTAACACCTGATCGGATATTTTTTTATCCTAACGGTAATTGGAATAGTGTAAATTTGTCTATTCGTAGATATAATATTTTCGGCGGGTCCGATATCGGAACTAAGTCTGGTACTAACGCGGCTACCGTTACACTTTTAGGTATCTAGTCTATGCTCTACAAAAAGCTCAACTGAAAATGGAATGAATAAGAAATGAATTCGCGTTTCGTGGCCCCCTTATATTTAATAAAGCGCCCTTACATTTACTTTCACCTTGTGGCTCAAACAATTTTAAGGCGAATAAATGTGCACACTTTATCCAGCGAGGTTTAAATTCAATGAGTGATAATAACCAATTTTACAGGATGGAATTAAAATATAACAGCGAAATATTAATTACCGGCTCATCACTTAACTGAATCGAGAATAAGATTCTCAGATTATTGTTACCATTGTGATATCTCCAATAGATTATAGACTAATAACGAAATGAATAAACTAGCACGTTAAATAAAACATTTAAATTTATTGTTACATAAAATGAAATACATTTTCACTCTCTTAAAAAAACAACCGTTGTTATTATTAGCAATCTATTATCGAATCTTATCTTGCTGCTACAAATCAATCATCCTGTTTTTGTTTTATTATGGCCAAATGTCTCCAGAAGAAAATTATTCGAACTTGTTTAACGACGGGTATTGCCAGACCTGTAATAAAATATAGTCTTACTTTAATTGGCAGTTCGGACTTAATCGAGAGATAACCTCCATCTGTCAATTAACCACGCGCAATAACATCGGTCACGGGGCCCTACCGTAAACCCGGCGGGCCCTCCGTGTAATAATCGTCCGGCAGGCACAATTTTCGTTTAAACGCCCTCATTATCATTCATGAGGATTCAATCTGGGCGCCATTATCGTCCGTTTCCATCTTTAGGGGTATGCCGGGGTGGCTCGTGGTTTTATTGCGCGGGTCTAAGCGGGCCCACCTCAGCCGGGCCGCCAGTCCAATTCCTTTCTCCAACAATATTTTGGTTTCATTAAACCGGGCCGGTGTATTTGGGCAGCCGAGTGGCCGCCGCCTGGACAAACACCCTCTGTCCGTTTAGCTCCGGATAGCCGACTTTTATGACCGGCCTTTCATCGCAGCCCCAGTCCCGCGATAGTTAAAGAATGCCCCATTCCGATATTGCGCCCAAGCCAAGTCGAAACCGGTTGATTGTCGACGATGCTTCTTTTGGATTATGTTCAAACCGGTTCGGAGTACTCAAACACGATAATATTGGAGTATCCTCAATAACTGGTGAGTTTTGTCACTGCTTAACAAATTCCAACGACCAGGAATCCCGTTAATTGAATGTACATTTTATCCTGCTTCGGAAATACGATTTTACTGAGGGAACAATTCGTACAATTGGTTGCTTATTTTATTTAAAATTAATTGTATTAAATTGTACATTAACCTTACCCAACAAAAATCGATGATTTTTCTTGACTACTACATGAGTTTTTTTTATCCCAATAAAATACAGTCAGGAACTAGAGGATATATTGTATTCATGGGTGTTCATTGTGCCCGGTAGAACAATCGTATTGTTTCACTTCATTACCGGTCGAATACCTATGTAAATTGCCTAACTGTGAAGCAGTCAATAAAGAGAAACCGTCGTGTGTTTTAAATGCACTTGACGAAAATTTTGAAACAATTCCCGAACTCGAGGCCCCCAATTAACGGAAATTCGGTATCAATGAAGTGCATAATTGGAAAGTAAACCTTCCGCCTGGAGAACACATTCAATTAAATCAAATATCCGATGGTTCTGCGGGAAATTGGGTGGTAAAAATATTTCATACAGTTATATAAATCGACAGAATTATTAGGAGCCGTGCCAGGTTTAAAACCCTGAAAATTGTTTTTTCATTTCTAGAGAAATCTGTTATTTGGCCTATGAAATGTATACGAATCGTCCTGCTATATTTGCAGGTAATTTGGATTTTTTGAAGCTCCTGTAAAATATTCTTGCAACTAATAACAGGCTGGTTCAACAGGTATTAAATTCAGAATCAAGAATGGACTATAATAGATGTTGATATTAATTTTCCATTAATTAGAAATTTTATGTTGTAGAGATGTACTTCTCTACTGTTACTAATTGTAACAGATGATTTAGTGCTTCTGAATGGATAAATCGTGTACTCTAACAACACGTTTTTAATGGGAGAGTGTTTTAATTGAAAGGGGAGCCGGCGTTTAATTCTCGTTAGGTAAATAGGGAAAGGTGAGTCGCATCTTCCCGCTGCGTCAGGCCAACTTTAAAGTTAAACCTTGGAGACAGATTTGCTGACACGGAAACTCTCGGATATTCAGCTCTCAAGCATACCCGTATATTAACAAATCCAATCTTGTATTCAACCCTCCTTGATTTCACCTCCATGCGTAGTTACATTCCACGTCCCATATTGCCATAATTGAGTTATAATTAAATCCTTATTTTAATACATCTGTTAAAATAGATGCTGGAAATTTAATGAAATTTAGCGTTCGCGATGACCAATGTACGATCAAACAAACCTCCTCTTAATGGCCACTTGAGGTTGTTTCACTCTAATACTAAACCCGCAACACTCAAAAATCTTGCGGGCGAGTATCAGCGCCGTATAACACTGAAGAATTAAAAATACTGAAACGAGAATCATCTAAGATTATATATACATACATCACTGTTTGTTTTTTCAACACTTAGTGCTTATTACTTAAAGAAGTATACGGCTCAGTTATTTCGACGTTTACAAGAAGCGACTTTATGGGAAATATTAAAATTTAAAATAGAATAACGTTTTCTTGATAGAAAAGACATTAAAGACGAAGCCTAGAGTGGCTCCGCTGCTAGCGGCACTACCACTTGGAGTGTAACTACTTTTCCGATCGGGGCTCTTCAAAGATAAAGCAAAACGATAAACATAGAAAGGCAAGGTTTTTCTCCTGAAGCGTTTGATTCCCGCGTCGGACATTATCCCCATAATGTTGCCATCCTGAGGAAGTTATTGTATTGAATCGGCCGAATCTGAACGCGAAACCAATAATGCGGCATCGATAAGACAATTTTTTTATTACGTCTGGCTTGAACAGAATAAACATTTATTTTTCAGAAAACCCACCTATATATCCTCAAAATACATCTCCCTTCAGTACTGTTACAATCCACGCCTGTATAATTCCAATTACACCTATTAATGTATGAAAAAATCATTATGAATGTATCAACTTAAAATGTTCAAATAAGAAAAAACCTGTCTTTAGCTGCATTGTTGGAGCTTATCGTGGTACTAGAGGCGATTATTTTTGAATGCAAAAGTGGGCATTTGTATATGGTGTAATAACTTTTAACATAACCTGACTTCAATATTAATAATCATTCCCGCGTGAATTCAAAATGTATGTCAAGGATAGAGATGAGTGGACAATTTGTCAGAAGTTTCCGTGAGTTATAACGACAAAGGAAGCCTTCTCGTACCATTAGCCCTGGGACGGAGCGCAATAAAACGTGGATTACGTGCAAGAAACTGTCCACTTAATAATTTAACCGATTATGGTTCTTGTAACGTATAGTCAAGGGAATCCAATGCAAGTTAATACAAGTTTCCCCGCAATAGCGCAATATAACTTCCGTTACACATTATCCGTCCGAGTAATTGTACAATAGATGGCCGACCATATTCGTCCTTAATTAAACCGGCAACTCAATTGAACCGTTTATTTTGACATATGTACTTGCCTTCGTTTGAACATTCCATTCTTATGATTCTGATATGAAAAACTCAGTAGTATCTGAGCAGTATTATGTATGGACAAAGAAATATTTTCATTGTTATGAATATAAATTCTAATTGGGATTTGAATATGTTATTAGATTTATTGTAAATGCAATACATTGCATTCTTTTTCATACTGCTGTAAAAATTAATAACAATTTCTGTTCTAAATCTATAACATAAAATTAAATAAATATAAGAGATATCAATTTTTTCGCAGCCAAATAAAGTGAAACACTCAAGAAATATGTTAGCATAGAAAGCTATTATCAAATATTTTTTTCGTGGCAAATACACGAAAAGAATTATTAAAAAATGACTATATATGTAACTGACCGCAAGTACGCGAATGCGTAATTTGTCTACTAGCAGGCACTCGAATTGAAGCCTAAGTACTACACCGGAGTACTGGGATGGCTCAGGTGATTCCCCATTCGTCTAGCCACCACTGCTCCTAAAATATGCAACTACTCCTCCTTCCCTCTATATCCGAACCCCTCACGGACGGGCAGGCGCCTGTGTTTCGCCGCGATATGACATTTAACACTCAAAGCGGCAATAACATTAACCGGCTTCCCCATGGCCGCTTTTCTTCGAATCGAATAAGTGGCGCTTAATTTAATTTAGCTGAAATCGAGCCACCTTAGAAATTCCGCTCTGTTGATGGAAATGGCGCGACCGACGTGGACTGGGCTGTGGGGCGTTTGTTTTTAAACAGAACGCAGCGATTGATTGGCCGGCGACTGCCGGTCTCGTGCCCGTATTTGCACGGCCCGACTGCAACCACTGCAAACTAATTGGTTTCGAAATTAGCTGCATAATGTTGTAACAGTGTGCCTAACTAGGCCGGACCTCCAAATATGATCGGTTCGTTCATCACCCGTAGTATGCCTTTTCCCGGCCGGTATGTTTGGCCTCGACCTTGGCCACCCACCGACTCCGTTCCTAGAGTCCAAAATAACGAGGTCCGCTAACCAGAATATATATAAAAAATACTATTGTACTATTGTATTAATTTATCGCAATAATGATTATTAGGAATATCTTGCTGTCACTCCTCTGAGGCCACCGAATGAAGTGCTATACAAACGAGATTCCTTCACTATTTTAAAATTTGATATCGTAGGAACCTCTGCATTTCAAAAGTTTTAAACATTCGACCTGGAAGAAATATAAAATATTTATAAGTATTGGCTAATTGTTGGTCCGCAAATGTGTTCACTGTTCTTTACTCTTTCCCGATAAACACAGGCACTTTATACGCCTAAAGGTACTCAAGTGGCAGAAAATCTGAACTAGACTTGCTATTCCCTTGATCACCCTTCGAACGGGCAGAGGTCTCGTTGAATCAAATTAGCAGTAGACTTTCGCCGGTGCTGGGAGAATTGCCCGGGTAATGGGCTGTAGCCCGGTTGTGACTCTTCTGGGGAGGGGAATAATCGCCGGGGAATAGTCCGACCGCAATCCCGGCGCGATGGTTTAATCTGCCTCCTAATCTCGGTTACAGATGGCAGCCAGCCCGCACTAAGGCGAACGACCCGCCTCCTGTTTTTACTGTTGTTTTTCCCGGCCAACTCTCATGAGGCTGAGATCCCGGCGTTAAATCTGAGCCCCGCGCCTGTAGGAGACACTCCGCCCTCTACCTATGAATAATAACTAATATAAATTCACGTCCGGCGTCGAGCGCCGACTGTTCCCTCGGTCCCGGTTCTCTTTGTCAGCTTCGTTTCTTTTTTATTTTTCTGTAGCCTATATAGGCCGTCAAAAAGGCGGTTTTATTTTTTTCACTACTTATCGAACTCAGTCACACAGAGAATCATTCATTAAAATCAATAACATTTCAAACATAATTTTGTACATATTATAAATGTCCTTCTACGAGGTTTTAAAAATTAATTCATTCTTTTGATTAATTTCTTACTGAGATGGCCGCTTGTAAATGTTTATGTTAGGAGCGATCCTTAGCAAGTTGGCTAATTTGAAGCGACTACAGCGAAAAATTATATGGATGATCGCTACTTCCTTATAGCGGGTGTATATAGATTACGATTCGAACTCGAACTTTTAATTACATACTCCAAGTAATATATTTCATAACCTTCCTATTCCGACTCTGATGATTCCGAGTTGAACCCCAGGACACGCTTCCAAGGTTATATTCCAAGGTTTGATTAAATTGCGTGATTCCTGAAAAACAGTTCGGCCATCGCCCCGACCGATGTGTCAGTGGACGGGGTAACGAGAACGCCGCCGGATAAACGAGGAGGCTAATTACCGATCGTAATTTAAGTTTGAGTCCCTGTATGAATGTCTGTGTCGGGGCTTCCGATGAGGAGGAGTTAATGGGATATTTCCGGGGTGTAGGAGGACGCCCCTGCTACGGTGCGGCTACGTGCCCAGTGTCCAAACGAGAGCTCATTTGGAGCCCGCTCAAAGGTATGTAGACTTCTCGAGGCCTCTTCCATATTTATTCGGGCCACCTACATAATTCTCGAGCCCACTTCGAGGCCTCACTGTTATATATAAAAACAGCTGGCCCCCTTTTACGACCCGGCCGCGTCATGTCCCGCCCGTTAGTCAGGCCTACAACTATTGTTTTGCCACCTTCCCCGGATTCTAACCGCTACCGAAAACCGGAACGGTTCAACCTCCGGATGTATGTAATTTCCAGTGGTTAAGGAGGAAATTCGGATTCAGCACCCGCTTCGTTTGAGAAACAACGATGGGACTTTGAACTTGAGTAGGTGCCCTGAAATAGAGAATAACGTTACGCATATTATGCGTATAAAGTACGTAAATTGGTATCTCGTAGATTATAGTTGAAAAAAATAAATATATGCTCGTCGATTATTAAGTAAATTAGACACTATGAATGTGGACATATGTAGGTGAACATTATTTGCGTTATTCACCATTCAATCATTCCATCGAAACGCTTTCAGCCCATTTAGACATTTCTACTTCGATTTGATTTGGATGAGGCGGGAGGGCGGCGGGCACGGGATAATTTTCTTCGTTTAACAAGTTTTGTTCTGAACTCGGAGTGGAAGTTGGAACTTCCAGTTTTGGGAGCCAGTATTGGCAGTAATACCTCCGATAATAACGCGGTTGTCGGATTACTACTGCTATTACCGAGCTCCAACTCCCCTAGAAGCCCCTCTCTCAATTGCCCCATCTAGAACCTATAACAGCGTCCCTATTCGAGATATAACACTATGGATTTTTTTGTTCTTTTCAACTGGGAGTTTTCATCTGTCTAATTTATCGTTCATCTTACTAGGTAATTGTAGAAGATTCGCTGGATTATTCAGGTATGTATTCTGATCAACTGGTCAATTTACAAACATACGGAGAATCCAGAGATTCTCAGCCGTTAATAAAACAACCACAACAACAACAACAAGTTATTATATTTTATTTAGACGTATCTAAAATTATTATCTTCAAAGTTGTTTTAAACAGAAGATTCCTAAATAAATAAATCGAACTGTTGGAGCTTTTTCATCCAGCAGTTTTTCATTCAGCACCGATGCGAAGAATTCAAATCGGAGCACCATTTCTAGTCGGCCACGTTTCTAGTCGGGCACTGTTTAAACACTGGAGACCGGGCTGTTTAAAAGGCGATATTTTATTCCGGTTGATTTCTCCGAGTTGAAATCGTCGAGTGTCGGTCACGTCGCCTGCCCCGCCCTGTTTTTTCTCTCGAAAGCCAAGCTGAATTTATCATCGAGCACCAACTAGCTCAGACACATACAACTCTCCCACTATCTAGAATCCGACCTATAAATTTAGGCCTATGGAGTGTTACTAATGATATGTTTATACAGCTATATATATATATATATATATATATATATATATATATATATATATATATATATATATATATAATACATAAAAGTTGGAAGTGGCTGAAGAGGTATGTTTCTGTTTACAGCCTTAGAGGCTGAATGGTGTAACGTTTATGGTTACCGCCTTAGACCCCGTCCATCCAAAGTGTAATCCCTTTGTCGCCGAAAATAACTTATATATATATCGTAATAATATTGATATAATGAAAAAACTGAACGTCCAAATCCATATTTGTTCCAATTTCAGTGATATCAATCGCGCGGCTACGTAGCAGGACGATAGAGGAGTGCGCAGTAGTGTACGGGCGTACATTTCATGGAATGAAAATATCATGGATTGGCGGACTGTTGCGGAAACGTGGGGACCGGTTCGCGGCAAAAAAAGGGAGGCAATCATATCTACTGCAGAATAAATAATTGAAAACTGGGACAATGGGACGCGTATACAGGTGACGTTCTCTTCGATCGACGTGTCGATAGAGCGATAGCCGTTGGGGGGAACGAGTTGATGTTACCTCGCTCGCGATTTACCACAGTTTTTACTCCCGTATTCCGTTTACCATTTAGTAGTGCTACACAGGCCTAGATGAACGATTCTAAGCGGTTCCGAATAAAGTGTTCTCAATTGTTTAAGCAAATGTAATCCGTATTATTCTTACTGCGGTTATCAGTCCTATTTAATCCTGAAGGAAACTCATTTCCAGCGTAGTGTGCCGTCTAATTTATATTCTTCCTACATTTTTGTTATTCTATCAAAGATGAACGGTATATTTCTGTAATTATCTCAAGCCATCTCATTTTATTACACGAGAGACCAAGGATTTGGTAACATTATAATAGTTAACGTTTACAGTATTTTGGAATGATGTACGTATGTTATAATAATTCCATAATCAATTCTAAATCAACGGTGACGGAATAAAATTAATAAAGAATGAAATAAAAAAACGTTATTCTTCTTTCAGTAATTCATTCAATTCATAAATGGAGTTTCGCATGGAAATAGCCCCGCTCCCAAATGAGCTCCAATTTTATTCCGTATTCAAGTGGAATTTGTGTACTAAAAAAAAGCAGTTCCCTAAAGAAGCTCGTTATTACCAATTCTGCTATTATAATACGCTCAAGTTATTTTCATTTTTCTCAGTTGGACTTTCCCTCCCATCTTTTCCCCTTCTCGTCCAGTTGTGCTTCAAACTTATTTCGGAATAGTAAAATAAAAAAATGTTTAAATGAAATGATTTATCTCTCATTTTAAAATGGTTTACGATCATCTGCCTCCATACGGTTTCGGTTTTCTTGGCATTCTCAGTAGAGATCGTTATGGGATTTTTCCACTGTGCCCACAATTGTACAAAATGCCATTCGAATTTTTCGGTTTCTTGAAACGTAAATAAGTAAAAACTGTTATACCCGAAAGAAATTTTCGACCGTTCGAGTCGGCTTATTGCGTAGGGTCGGCTCAAAAGGAAGAACGAGTCTTAGGACGAGCCGAGGAATGCAATATCCGAGTTCGAAAAATGGACGTCCATTGTGCTCCCCCGAGGAGGAGCGCTCTCATGAAATGCACGTCGGATCCTCCGATTTTTTCCAGAGACTAGGACGCTATCAATCGAAACCCTTTCAGAGGTATTTTTTTCTGAATTCAGGAAATACACGCCCCAGAAAGGAATCTCATTCCAGTAACCCAGGAGAAATTATACTAGTACTTCATATTATTATATGAACAACGGTTCATTCGTGCACAGAGACTACTTGCAATATTAGTTTCTAAGTCATAACGTAATGAAGTGATTAATCTAATCTTCAGTTAATCTAATCTTTGCAAAGCCCAATTTTTATCGGTTGTGATGAAACGTTACTTCTATAGTTCCGAATGCAAATTATAGCGGAGACATCCTGTCAGCTCTTATTATTTTTCAATGAGCGAAATTTCGCAGGCGACATTCCCTTCGGTGTTCCACTTACAAAGGGAGGAAATGAAAACATTGTTCATTCAATCCAAGCATTCCGTTGGCGCGCGTTTTGCTTCCCATTCTAATGGTGAAATTCTCTTCTGGGGGAGACGTGGTCTAGAGCCGACCCTCATAACTCAGACGGCCCAAATGTATCGTGTGTTCTTGTGTTTCTCAAGGTCTTAAATTCCTCGGGGTGTTTTCGTCTAATGACAAAGAACTACCGCCGCCCAGCCTCTGTGTTTCACATTGCCATTTGGAGAAAGTGGTTCGGTTGAATAATCAACTACGTATACGACTGCCCGCCCCTCCATGATTTGAGAGAAGATTTTATTAATCCATAATGCCGATATATATAGAACAAACAGTAATAAGTGTCATATAATCGGGATTTCATGTTTTTTAAAGTGGTCAAGGACATAGGACTAACAAAGAATAAGTAACTGCCTTTAGTGTACACTGTCAACAACATTTTTTCTGATTTGCCCTAAGAAACACGATCGAAAAATGTAAAATCAAAACTTGTATTTTCCTGGTATTTGAAAGTGTTTGGTGGTATGATCCTTTTCTATAAGAAAAAACAAATTAAACTCTGTTTATTGAACAATATTGAAATACAAGGGCCTTCCTAATAATTTTTGTAGAGTAAAATTAGCAATCAATTATAATTTAATTGTTAATATCATTAATGGTGGGGGGACCATTAAAGGTATAGTTCCAAACGAGAAGATTCAGGACGAAACTTTGAGTTTCATTGCCTGAATTTCAGTCCTGACAGGATATTCGCCCAAATGTCAACGATATCATTTGAAAAATAAATAAAAAATATTGCTTAGAGCAACCAGGTTGCTCAGAACAGATTGATTCGGTTCGTTTCCCGTTTTAGATTACCGATTATTCAACGCATGTATTTTCACGTAGCCTTTCAACATGAGAGGCGTCTCTATTGTGGTCCAATGTCAGTCAGTGCAGCCACTCGACCAACTTGATTGACGTGTTTTGTTTTCTAGCAGCCATTCATGGTAGACACAAACCTTTATCTCCTTCAAGAGAAATCATATTCCCTTTATTTTTTAAAAATAACGTCCCCATAAATATGCAAGAACTTCCTGCACGTTAAAACTTAAGCAACCGGTAACTAATTAATCTAAATGTCAAATCTACCGAGATCTACATTTGATGATATTCAGATCAATAAATAATGGATAAGGAAAAAAGAGTTTTTAAAAATACCCTCAAATTAATTATACGATACAATGATTCAGAATGATATAATACCTTTTGGATGTAATTTGGATCAGGTGAAAATTTGGAATTATTTCATACTATAATAATAAATTATATTTGGGGTTTACCGCACGCGGACAATATTGGTAGTGGGAATAGGAAGCCTAGAGAAATGAAATGCCGGGACGACTACGTCTGTTCGGGAAGAAGGGTGAAACTGATAAATGGTTATCCTTGTTCAGGTGGTATTAGTTTTCTTAGGAGCCGGGAGAAGGGCATTCGGCTTCCTACAAGTGTCGCATGATTCACGTCCTAGATAGAAGCCCCATGTGGGCTCGCATCTATCACGTTCTTGATATATGTATATACTTCCTTAGTGTGGTGGGAAGAAGTGTAACTTTCTGAAAGCCTTACGGGGTTTAATCATTATTTTCTTCTCCTGACAGTTCCCTGAGATCTGGGCCTTTTAGTGTACAGGGAAAAGTAATTATAAAGTCCCGCGTTAAAACGAGCATCGATATTGCTTATAATTAATATTGTTTTCAGCACCCCATTATTTCCAACATAGGGCGTAACTGAATGGATTTTATTAAACGAATTTACTCTCTCGTTACAACTCGACTTTTAAATAAAAGTGACAAGGATGATCAAAATCAGTACTACGAGTTTCTTATTAGTATTTTCTTTCTTTGCTACGATTATTTTTGTGTGTTAGACTACACAATCAAAAAATCACAATTGTGGATTAAACATAAATAATTATTATATAAAATAACAAATTTTAAACATCTCCTCGTTGGTAATATCTTCTTTTCACAGGAGAAACTTTTAGAGTCACATACCATTTGTCAATTGAATGTCTCCCAATTAATTATTGACTTAATATTGTATTTGAAAAATGATGTAATTTTTAATTCAGAGTAATGTAAAAACAGTTCGATTATCGCCTGAGTGTCGGAAAGGCTTGAACTCTGCACTCATTATATTCATTAAGTTTATCGCTGGGCTAATATCGATCGGAGAGATGCTCGTATAAGGGGATTTCTTAGTTTAATAAATATCGCTCATATATAAGAGAGAAATTGGGGGATGGTGGGTGGAGGTGGTAGTGTGGGAGTGAGTAGTCATGGTTGGCCGTCGCAAATAAGGTTAACGACGTCCGAGTGGGTGAAGCTCGTGTAATCCGCTAATTATATCCTGTTCCATCGTCTATGGGGGGCACCCGGTTCCCCCCCGCCCACCCTTGTTAATACCGGCCCTCTTGGATCCCTAGCCCTGTATCGCCATTATCGCTTGTTCAAACCCCCCACTAATTGACCAGTAGTTGGGCCGGCCTTAAAACAGTCAACCCTGCTGGCACTAACCCCTCATATAGTGGCACGGGAATGAACCCAGAATGAAGTATCGTCCACTTGTACGATTTTCTATTTCTATTCTCCTCTATGCCCCTAAGCCCGACCGGTGTTGCTATGTTACCATAATACTTAACGGGTCTGCGAAATCGTTGCTGTAGGAGGTGTTTTTCATTGTCAGTCGTGTGTATTGTTATCTCGAGTCGTTTTTCTTTTATCGTTTATCGAGGGTATTATTTTATTACTATCGCGGATGGTATACTGTGTGTCCTAGAAGAGAAACAGAAAATTCACAGTCGTTTCAATACTTAATAAAATGCAGAATTTCAGTTTTTTTCTGCCGAATTAGGTATTTTACTGACGGTGCGTGAGCAAACGGTTAGCGCTAAACAAAACTTAATCTTTTGTTAAAATATTATTAATATACAATTTATTAAATATGTGTATAATTGACATTCATAAATCAAGTTAATTTATAAGAGTTTCAAACGACAATATGTACATAAAACGCACGTCTTTGCCTTAAGTTCTTTAAAGAATGAGTTTTTTTATAAAACGCTCATTCTTTCTCCACTTTTCAGAACACCTCACAACAGGGCTCAATTCTTGTTTCTTTACAGGGCATTATATTTTTTCCTCTACTTCCTGCTGTTACTGCGCGTGACTGCAATATGTATAATCAAAGTAAATTTAGGGCTTTAATTTTGTTTGGGGGCTCGTGCCAGTGGGCCCGGGTTGCGCGCCCCTTAGTTATCGCCCCATTCAGGTGTTTTCTTTATTATTCGAGTATCTTATTTCCTCTTTTTTCGACTCTCTTTCACATTTTCTTTCTCCGGTTCTTTCTAGGTTTTCTGAATCCGATTTAACAAACTCACCGGAAAATATAATACAATACCGAAATTCAGTATATTGTAAAAACATTATTTCGGACAATTGTATACGAATTACTGTGGACTATGGAAAATAAAATTATCTGGAATTTTATTGGAAAAATGGACTCTCGAATTAAAATTATTTGACCGAATTCAGACCGTTGTGTACATTCAAATGGGAGGCCAATGAAACCACAGTATAATGGGTTTGTCCATATTGCATAAATGCCAATTTCTGAAACTCTTTATTGTCAGGGAAGAGCAAAATGTGGAGAGAATCGCAACCGTAATTAAATTATGGGAAAATATGTTTTGAAATATGTCAAGTAAAGCTCATGGTATTATCTGATACAATATCATTTTTTGTTCTTCATATCTAGAGGATATTAGTATTTTACAAAGGTTTTTTGCCCTTTTACGAGATTAAAAAATGAGGGATTTGACATTTCGTTTATTTCAGTTATTGGATGGAGTATTGATAGAACAAATAATAGACAGGGTGTTTACCATCAGAAAGAAATAACTGTTACTGGCGGGTGACAACCTGTCAGGTGTTATTTTTGCTCCGAGAGATCGGGGAACAAAGTAGTGCTACGTTCTTTTTTCATGAATTGAAGAAGGTAAATTTCATTCCTAAATTCAAACTGACACTACTGAACGGTGGGGACTATCTGGAAAAAGGAACTTGCAACATTCTCCATTTATCCGGCTACAGGTTACACTGAAGATGGAATATAATTTATTGAAATATATTTATAACAGTTGATACTCGACATAGATCGATTTTACCATTCACTTTATTAAGGAAACACACGTTTAGGAGAAGAGCAACCTGCGATGAATACCTCGAACCATGGACGTTCTTAACTTATGATATCGTCCTGCGATGATACTTTGGTGATAACTGTGTAGTATATGGCGGCAGAAAATCGAAAGACAGATAACTGACCGTAAATCTCTGACAGCAAACGTAACAAGCAACAAAACAAAAAAAAAATTAAAGGTGAGGTATTATGTGAATGTATCCATACGTTCTGTCAAGCCGATGAATTTAAATACCATTCTGAGACAGTTAAACGGGGGGCGCCCCGTCCACTAGCCAAAACGGAAGTCGGGCCCGAGCATACAGCGTCAGCAATATCACCTCGGGGCACTAAAGGGCAACAAAAACAACGTCTACGGTCTGCAGGCGAATAAAACGGGCGTAAGGGCAGAAGGGCGCAGTTTAAGGGTTCCGGAGACCTCGGCCGAGGAGTCACTGAAATTTGCGGGTCGGGAGCGAAAGAAAGAGATGGGGGGGGGAAGGGGTAAAAGCAAGCGACAAAAGGGAGGGTAGCCGGGGGCGCTCTAAATAAGGCGGGCTTGAGAAATGGGTAGGAACGCGGAGAGGAAAATGCCGGACGGGAGAATATCCGAGGCCGGGTAGTGCCTAGAAACTCCACCAAAGTCACCTCCAATGTCAGGTGAAATTGGAATTCTCCAGGATTTCGGAGAATGTTTTTCTTATGAATTAAATATTTGAATTGTTATAATCAAAACATAAACGGGACGTGTCGCCGCCCCACTGCCTTTCATCTCACTCATCTTGTACACTCACTACACTCCATCACAGAATGCGGCTATAAAATCGAGTCAGTAAAAACAATTATTTTGTTTTCATGCAATTATTCTTAGAGTACAGAGTAGACATAGCTAATTATACGTAATGAAATATATGGGCGAATTATGCGTCTTTTAGAGATGATTATAAGAAAAGTGAATTTTCGTAGCAAAGTATTATAGCTCGATAATTGAGTTGATTTGATTCCTTACAACTGAGCTATTGTGAGCTTATCAGAATGGAGAGTCCGCACTGAACTATAGGAAAAAACCAAGAGATTTAGCTTCTTCAGAAGACTGCTTTACTTTAAGATGGCAGGGCGAAAATAAATCTAACGCTGAAGAAAAAGAAAGTGAAATTAATTAGAGTGGGGTCCCTCCGATAGAAAGGGATTGCTTGGATTGTCCAGGCAGGATTAATAGGAGATAGGGACTGAAAAGAAACCTTTGATGGCCCAATAAAGGGGCAAAAACAAACTGTGTAAGACCTTTAATTCGGCAAAAGCTGTGAATTCAACCTGCCGCTCCAATTAATTTTGCCTCTCCTAATATTGTATAACATACAAAATCTGATTTAATTATTAATATGACAATGCACTGATGAATATGAATCCCTCAATTTTATGAAAAACAATCTAACTTGTATATGAGCGAAAACTTGGAATAAATTGTTCCTGGACTACATATGAATAATTCAATAACACATTAAAATATCTCTTTAGTTTAATGAAGAATGTACATATTTAAAAATACAACTTTGATCATATTATTGCGATTACGATTCAAGTACTAACATGTTCAGTTTTTATGAATATGAATTAGATTTAAAAAATGTACGTATATTGGTAGTCGAATATTACAATGTCTCGAACATGTACATGTAGGTTAAACATCATAAATATGACGGTAGTTGGGACTGGGGACGCATAAGCTGTAGCGAGTGTCGTCCCGCTTACACAAGAATAAATCTAATTAGGATAATAAATTACTCAGGTGGGAAATGGTTGGATCCTCTCAAAATTCATTAGATCTGTTGCCGTCTGCAACAGGCTATAATAAACCACAATTAATGGAAATGAGTCTCTACTGTCTAGTATACACGGCCTTCCTCGTTTACCTCGTTAATTTCAATTGACTCGAATCTAACACACGTTCGCCTCTCTATTAATGTATAGTAGTACTATTTAAATGGTTGTGTTATGATTTAGTGGACAACGAAAAATATATATGCTTTACGGAAGCGGGAAGGCTGTATAAATGAATAAAGTTAGAGTGGTATGGATAAATCTTGCGCTGGATTAATTCCACATTTTCGCCATCATCATCAGCATTCTATTATGAATACAGTACGAATGCACGAATGTTGTTGAAGTATTCTCAACCATTCCAACCATTTCGATAAAATGAAGATGGAAAATTTGTGTGCCCTACAGAATAGTTAATATTACTGTACGTTAATACTTTCATATTACTATATTTCTTATATAAAAAGACTATAAAAACATATACGATGAGATGTGTTGTAACTGATACAAAATGCAGCACACTCAACATTTTCATTCTTCGTGTTGAGTACTTGTAAAAATACCGAACTAGAAATAAAATCGGTTTGTATTACAAAGTTAAAGCGATATTTGTTGTAAATTAACTGATGAGCTGCCGTCAGGGTGATAAATAACAATGAAAATCCTTTTCAACGGGTCACAACTTCCGAATCCTTTCTTGGTAAGCTGGAGCTAAGGGGGGGAGAGGCTTTGAGGAGTTTATAGGTTTTGTCCAGTGTGAAGGGGCGTGTGGGGTCCATCCAATATCCAGCCAACGGGGCAATTGACAGCCGCCGTGAAAGTGACGCTACACCTCTACAAATGTGGAATAGAATTGCTGTTCCCACATCTCAGAAACAGATGTCCCACCGAGAATATTAGTTCCAATCATGAACGGAAAGATATCGTTAATATAATATTGATATTATGCTCATATGAATAACCATTTATCATAATGAATACCAAATAAATCGATAGATCGAGAGTGGATACATGGCTAACTACTAAAGTTTTTGTCCTCCGATAAGTTTAAATTACTAAAAATATAACTTAGTTTTCTAGGTTTTACACATATTTTATTCTGAATTCTTTATTATATTTAAGACGTAACATAGCCCCAGAGTTAGAATCCGATACCTTTGTTGTCCATTGCGTCCATACTCTCGGAGCCATAAAATTATGAGGGCGACGAGAGGATACATAGAATTGCAATTGGGTATTCATATCGCCTTCGCAGAGAGGCATCTAGGAGAAACTAGAGACATTTATAAAAAAAATATTTAGACCCGAACAGGAACACCTGCTTAAAGTTTGGAACTCAGTCCCAAGGACACGATAAGTAATTTGGAAATTTAGTTTTGTAATTTATGTAAATAAGTGCACGCTTCCTGTGTACACGTAGACATATGTGCGGATTAGATGAAAACTGTGATTGACAAGAGAAAAGCCTGAGAAAGAAGAATCTGAGAAAGTTAAAAAAATTTACTGGTTCCCACCATTGAAAGATATTAGGTTGGGAGGAAAAAACAAGGGAATTCCCGGACAATTCGGCTTGCTTCCGTGTTTATTTAGGACCGGGGCCCTTTCGTTGAATCATAGTCCCCTTTTTCCGATGCGGCAATCCAAAATCCGCACCGTTATTTCCTACCCAGCAATTGGTACCGTCTCAAGATAATCCTGAATAAACTGCCTACAAATAAATAAACTTCTAACTAAAAACAAACAGAATGTATATCATTATATAATCATGGCATCCGAAAAATGTCTGCGTTCTTAAAAACGCCACTCAATCTAGAAATATTTCTGCAAATATTAAGTGCAGAATATACTTATTAAGTGAAGAGTGGTAAAGGTAGCCATTATTTTAAAGACAACTTCGATTACATCGATCATGAAATAAAAAATAAATTTAAAAATATCAAGGACAATACATTTCAAAATTTTCTATGCACGAAATACGCAGGAACAGATTTATAAAATTCCATAAATTGTAAGAAATGCATAATGCATTAGGAGTCCGGTGGCACTGGAGTCTCCCTTTGCTAATGGAGATGAACAAGGCTCACTGGCATTAGGCCGTTTTCCCGGACACCAGTGTTACAGCAGAAAGAGACATCTATTTATGCATATGCATGAAACGACAACCGGGAGGGGAAAAGGAATCTTTGCATTTCTATTAAGTGTTTAAATAATTCTTGTAAAACATTAAATCCAGAGATACTATTTTGAGGATTCGTACCGTGTAAATTAATGTTTCGTAAATTCCTGTAATTACGCAGACTTCATTGTTGGCCGACCACGTGTATGAGTTTAGGGCGATATGTGTATTTTAGATACTGTTAATTATGGAAACGTATTCTACGATCTATAATAGAATATTTTCCTTAATTACATTCAATTATAGTGACATTTTGGAGATCAAAGGAGACCGTATAACCATATTAAACTAATGTTACAATTGTACTGTCTTCATACGCTTGGGAATTTTCGCAACTCTCATTTTTTTAGGACACTAATCGAATGAGCTTTCTTTTAATCCACGTCACTATATCTTTAACAACGGTTTTTTACGAATTTTATTTGTGTGATACAAAATGCTAGCGCAAAGGAACATATGGAACGTTTACGATATTAGAGCTGCTACTGATGTTAACAGTGGCGTCGACGGTCTGGTGCTCCGTCAAATATCTTGGCGGGACGGCGAACTATGCCGAGAATGGCAAACTGAGAAGTTAAACCCGGGTCCCGGTAACGGAGCTGAGGGAGCAGCTCGGTTTAAAGCACAAGTTTGTTACTAATACAACAGTCGGGGCAAATAAAGGCGGGCTCCAAGCCCGGGGGGGGCGCCGGGCCCACCGCCGAATGAGGCGGCACCAGTTGCCGCCGACGACCGAATTCCGGGCCCGACACAACCTCTATCCACAACCCATATCAACTCTATCAAATATTAACCCCGATAACGATTCGGAATGGAGTCTCACGCTCATCGACATTTACACCATGATGTGGTAGCAAAAATGTCAAACTCGTCCAGTAGCTAAATTAAAAAGGCTCTATACGGGTTCAAATAACATACTAAATATTATAAAATATAATTTTCAACGCAAGGGAGACAGCATCGGTAATGCCAGTCATATACAGAATATAAAGATCCCGTTTCAATGACCCAACCGTCGTTCTCGAGCATAAGTACTTTCTGACATTAGAAAAAGAAATGTTTCTAACTTTTAAATGAAATATATATTAATTTTTAGTTATCCGATGACGGTTGGAAACGAATGAACACTAGTTTGCAGACACAACAGTAAAATAACTTGATCCTTGAGGTATTTTGTTCGGGTGTATCTATCGAGGCCTCTAACGAGGAGGAAGCGAATAAAAATAAATCAATATTTTTCAACCCATCGTACCTTCTGTATATTCATCGGTCATACTGAACTAATAACACAATTAAAAAAAAATATTTATGGAAGGCAGAGAAAAAAGGCTGCTGGAAAGGTAGGAAAAACTACCTTCATTTATTCCTCAGGCTTTGAAAAATATTTTCATCACTGTGCCGGACGCGAATAAACTTTATAAGGGACAAAATTAAATTGACACGAAGGTTAAACGTTGTTTCATCCGGCTTTGAAAAAACACGGTATTTCTGACAGAGCGTTGTTTGGGTCTGCCGGTAACACGCCAAGTTTATATTGGGGGCCAGCGGTACTTCTGCCCGTCCCGTGTGGGTTTGAAATGTCGGCACCAGGGTTGAATAATGTATAAGAAATAGACTTTACCTTTTATGTTTTTGTATCGTCCCGGGTTATAACCAACGTATAACACTGCCTATCGGAATATTCCAACTTTTGGAGCCGGGTTCACGATAAACGAGCGGCAACACTCTAAGGATTTCGGTGACGTGAGGTAATGGTAACGATAATATTTTCCGACTCCGCTCACGAAATGTGTTTTTCCATTAGGGCAACCGATATCAGGCCAGCCAATAAATTTTTCCAATGTTTCGAGCAACATGCGATATTAGATAACTCAGCGATATTTTGACACAAATGCCAATCAACTGGATCAATATATAAATGATAATTTATTTCTGATCACACCAAAATGCCTGGCCAAATAAAATGCTTTAAAACTCTTTGACGCAAATTCTGATTTTCTGACTGTTAAACGATGTTAGTTAGGGTGAGATAGGATAGCTACTGGAAGAGAGCGTCCAGCCTCACGACATTATCACAACAGGCTCTTCTCCTGGACCGACCGACTTCATATCTAACCAACGACGTCCGACACAATAGCTACAGCTATCTGTGCTACTGGAGCAATTTACACTTTCAACATTACACAGCACAATCAATTTTCACGCGATTCAATCTCTCTGTCCATATAGAGAGAGTTGTCTGCTTTAAATATAGGAATTCGCATCAAATAAATCATTACGAGTTGTAAATATTATAGTCGAATATTCATTGGAATGTACATATGAAATTTAACTAATTAAGTTAGACACGATATCTTAAATAATTAAGATATTTCAAAACACGTTGGACAACCTAAGAAGAGTGAATTCATACATATATTATACAAAATGTAATATAAAAAACATTTCAGGTTGTCCCTAAATGGTACACGATATATATTAAATGTTATTCTTCAATTTAATTTCTGCATTAATTTTCATCGAATTAATTCGAGGTAGCAGTGCAAATGAGGAGTTTTAAATTACATCACCTGTAGTTATTTCTGAACTTCGAATAAATATTTTCTTATAATTCCATACGAGAGTGGTTCAAATTTAAATTACAATTATTTATACATATTTAATTTACGGCACAACAGCTGTACATCGTTGTATTTGCCTACAACTTCTCAAACCAGTCCAGGTTGATTTACTACTGCCACTTTACTGGAAGTTTTTATATTAGCCTCTTAAATAATTTTATTTGGTTGCTTGCCTCGTTTTCGGGCAGCTTGTAACATAATTACTACAGCACGTTCCTAAAGGTTCTTGATTGCCGAGCCATATTATCAATATCTTTCCTTACATTCCTACATTGTGTTCGAAGACCGGTGAAACGTGCATAATAATGAACAGGTGGTGCAAGTGTCTGAAACTGTTCCTGCATACACACTTTGACACTTAAATGTCCCTCGTGTTCTTGACATTTCAATTCCGAAATTCTTAGATTATTAACCGCTTTCCTATATCTAATATACCTTACTGTACGAATGTTGTATAAGAATTTCCTTCTAGTTCAGCAGAATTGAGGTTTAGCTGTATTCAGCTCCTAGAAGCGGTAGCTGTTTTTCCGATCCTTGATTTTAATTTACTACACGATTCGAGAGATTGTGTAGGACAGCGTCATCTGCCGCCCTTTATGGATAAGACATGGGATGGTGGCGGGGATGGGGGTGATATTCGTGTATTATACTGAGCCGAGTAATGGGAGTTCCCAGAAGGGCCGGGGAATGGCGGCGGTCAAGTCGGCCGGCCTTTGAGTCAAATTGGCTTTCCGCGTGGGTCGGCCGGCCCTTCTATCGGCGGATACGGTCCCGAATTTTCCCTCTTCCTACCCCTCTGACGGTGCCACGTAGAGAATATCAAGCGGCGTATCAATGTCCAATCGATTGAACGGTGCAAAATAAAAAATGCGAATTAATATTTATTTAAATCAACAACCTCAGGATTTGAGGGAAATTCCTAAAATAAACCTCCTAAAACATTGTGTTTCGTGCTCATCTGTTTCTGGTTTAATTTTGGAACAGGATTTGGTTCCCTTATCTCGAACGCTATATAAATATATAAATCTAATTCTAGAGTACTAAATTATCGATATTTTAAAATTTTGTCTTTATAATACGAATGATTCTGACTAAATAGCATATCAAATAATATTATTATCCTCGGTTTGTGTGCCATGTTTGGATATATTGCCTAATATAATTCACAAATAGTAAAGAAATAAAGAAACATTGACTAGACTTTTTCCCGAAAGTGAAACTAATAATTGATTTTGAGACTTTCACTCTTTCGATAAGGTTTTATGAATTTTCTAGCATTTTTCAAACATTCTCATAAATACAAATGCATTGATTGCGAAATTGAATAATTCATTTACGTTAACTTATATATATTTAGCAATTCGCCTTCCGTTCAAGGCTTACGTAATATAAATCAATTGTCGGAAATTGTAATCTACCGTGGATATGAAATTAAATAATATATCTCGTTCACTCCAGCCTCCCCCCACATATTACGAAAGATCATAGTTTGAATGTGAAAGTCTTCTGAGAAAGGGTAACCTTGGTAACATTTTGAAGAGGTCGTTTTATTGGATTCGGTTTTGGCGTATCACGTTTTGGCCAGTAGGGTATATATTAGCGAGTGGGTCATATATTATGGAGAGTGAGTGAGAAGGTGTGTCTTGCCGAGAACTTGCAGCCGGGCCCGCCCACCCCATTATAACTTTCAAGAATATCTTGTTTATATACACCCGATCCACACCGGCCATCACCTCACCCTTCTGCATAAAACTATTCAGTAGAAGAATAACTTATTTTTGCAGAACTTAAACTCCAAACTGCATTGGAATGTAGAACAATTATTATATAACACAATTTAGTGCAGATTAAGATTAACCTATTTTATTAAGCCTTTTAAATTATTCAAGTTCTTTGCAATATTTTCGTGCATTATTTTCGGAGGCACTGCGGGTATTATTAAGGAATAGAACTCGCCAATTAGCTGACGTTAATTTTTCGTTTTCCTGTTCTACCCTTTCTTTGTATTTTCCTATGTGGCAGCAAAATACACGCTGGATACTTTCTCTAAAACGATATTCCGCTTGATCAATCACAGGATCCAAGTCTTCGCCTACGTGGTGGGGCTCAACTAGGAGCGATCGTAGCCCCCGGCGCTGGGACTTCACCGCTCACAGCCTCGAGATTGCCACCGACGTACCGGGGTTCTGGAGCTAATTGAATTCGCGGTTCAGTCGGTTTACCGGTTCCTAGGTAGAACAAATTTTTCGTGACCTCTTGCTAAGCCCGGGCACGTCCGTAATAGCCGAGATCTTCCAACTCGGGAACGCATATCCCACCCTCGTCCGCCTTATCTAAACTGTTCCGTTTACTCATTCTATTTCGGATTATTACTATCGTGCATCGGGTTCTGGCCTTTTTTGTTTCCTTGGATTAACCATTTTCGGACTAAAGGTTGTAATCCTGCTGCGGGAGCGGCATTGTTTTCGCGACATCTCAAGCCGATTCCCTTCCTTCGTGCGTATACACTATCGGAAATTAATTAGGTTCTCTCCCCACGACTTAATGTTTTTTTAATGATTACTCGATCGTGTGTTCCCGAATTCCCGAACTCAATTGTTTCCCGAATTTCTTAGTTAAGAAGACATTTCTAGCTCGACATGTTCGAGGAGGACCGTGTCGGTATGGCCATGGGAAAAGTGTTTCGGTATACGACAATTAGACTACCGGACAGAATGAAGAACGAGATTTGAATTACTTTCAGTTTGGCCACGCGGGACTTAAGTAGTATTCCGACGACCGAATAACACTTAGGACGGAACCTAATAATTGTGAATAATGCGGTTTGTCCCTGCCGCCCACCGCCTTCACAGCCCCCCTTCTCGCCATTTGTGTCAATTTGCATTCTGCATACCTAATAGAACGACTAACAAGGTGGAAACTGTCTGAACTATTCTCGGAATTGGATTAGAATCGGCCGCAGAATACCTGCCTTAAGTTTATAGGATAATCAACTAAATTGCAACCGATCTGAGAAAACCGAATTAAGGGATCGATAATTTATATGGCATCGGTCGCGCTATTTACAAGGTAAGAGAGTTTAATAACTGTTAAATACATAGCGTGGATTAGATTACAGGTACAATTTTTTATGTTTTGCTGTATTGCGCTGGATAATTGAAAAGTGATACATTAATTTTTTATGGAAATTCATACTTAATAATATCATTACACATACCTACAAAGAGGTATTTCCTCTGTGTTTGGTCAGATGGTTAGATTATGTTAGAAAAATAAAAATTCAGTTATATTTATGTTCTATCATGACAGAAATACTAACGCAAAAAAGAATTTTTACTAACGCAGAAGAAATTTACATATAGATCTCTCTCTCGGGCGTTTAATCATTTCCAATCCTTACCGAAAGGCCGAATGACGAGGCGTTGGACGAGGACAGGGAGGAGGGTTCTAATTCTTGAACTTGTTGGGCGGGACCGCTTTCCAAGTTATAAATATCGTTTCAATGAAGGCCAATGTGAAAATTGCAGGAGGTTTCGGGTACAGGGGCCCGGCTCATAAAAGTCCCATTATTTTCTCGTTATCCTCCAGGATGGGGAGTAATAACGGTTTTATGCTCCTCGTAACAGTCATAGGCAAAGGGCTGGAGCGCGGGGGGGGTGGTGTTGGCGGGGGTTCTTCCTGCCCTGTTCCGATACAATTGGAATTGTCGCGCGTTCCAGCCCCACCGCGCCCACCCCCTCACTTTCCAACGAACGTGGCCGTTATCTAAATGTCGGTCCTCTCGGTCGGGCCCGGCGGGCCTTCGCCACCGCCGTTAGCATCCCTCCAGCGACAATCGCGTTTGCAACCGCCCCACACCCCCTACCCCTCTCAGCCCATGACGATTGTTTTAAACCGGCACGACCTACCCTCAATTTATTGTAATATGTATTTCTAGAGCGGTCCCGTAATACCCCGGCCGGTCGCTTCGCCGTGGAACGTTGTTGTTTAATTCGAAACTAATTGGGTTAAAAACTATTTATTGCTCGGTGTTGTTTTGTGAAAGTAGAGAGAAAAATATATGATGGTGAATTATACCTAATCGATAGAATATTTTTTCTATTTTCGTATTGCACGAAAATCTTTCTCCGTAATTATATCTTAAACAATAAAATATTTGCTGGACGACTCTAATTTCATACATAGCCGTATACTGAATAATTAACAGACGGATATAAAAGACAAAATTAAATTTATGATTTGTGCACCGGTATATACGTATGTCATTTTTTTTAGTTACGCTTCACATTTCCGTATATTCCTCTCCGAATAGTAGTTTCTAAGCTATTGAGTTGTTTCGGTTTGTATGTTGCTTACTTCTAAACTAAAAGGCTACGAGACTGGTCAAGTTTTGGTACAGCTTATAGGTCTTCTAAACGAAAGTCAAATTCGTTGAATAATGTTATATTTAAAAATATAAGATTGCGAGACTTTATAGCGTAATTTTATTTAAATTGAAAATATTACAGTTTGTAAAACGTTTGATAGAATTTCACATGGAAGGTTTATTTGTATTGCGTTCGGAATATTTATTTATTAAATAATTGAATCGCCGGGAAATGGGCAGCTATTGGAGATTGGTTTAGTGTGGTGGGCCGTGCTCCAAGGTTGGGAGGGCGACAGCCGATCTGGACCGTGGCCGAGCCGAAAAGAGCCCCAATTTAAAAGTGAATAGGGACCTGATTAACTAGGGCTACGGGGGCCAGTGCTCCAAATGCTGGACTCATTTGAAGTGACAATTTAAAGGCCTCATCCGAACGGCAGGACAAAATGGCCGATTTAATCAGGCACACTCGTCGCCCTACTTCTATGGGAAACGTAAATCTCTTACCACATAAGTACTCTAGACAAACCCTTTTCGAAAACCATAATTGGTAAAACCAAAGTTATACCATAATTTGATAATCATGATCTACTTCCTCATCATAATAGAAAAATTTGAAATATCTGCTTTTTTATCTTACAAATTAAGACTCTACGTTTGAGCCTTTGAGATAATCACGTAGAATATTTTTATATTAAATCTTTATATTTTATATTAAATCAAATCTGCTCACTCTTTGTTACCACTATCGAATTTTCGACTCTGAATACTTTTTCCGTAAGAATAAAGAATTGTGATGAATTGAGAATACTAGAATACAGTAGATAGGCCTACTCGGAATGAGGAAGTGGTCGAGGGCCCTCCCAATTGAGAGGGTTGTACAGGATACTACCCGGTCACGTGACCCGGCGGAACAAGGAGGCGAATTAGGACCCTGGGACTTATGAGCCTTATGGTTCTAGCATTGAGACCTGCACCCGGAAACCTTCTGGCCCAATTCCCCGGGCCCTTAATTAACCGGCTTTGTACAGACCCCCCCCCCACCGCTCACTGATCTCCCGATCTGTGTCAGGAATTACCAGCAGGCGTATTCGAAGGAGTCCGCAGGTGGGAGTCGTCCTTCTCAACCGAATGCTCTCCTAAAGTATTTTGAACCGACCAAGCTTTGAAATTTATTCAAGGCGAGAAGTGAATTGTATATCGAACGTAATAATAATACAGGACGAGAGTAACAATGATCTCCCTGTAACAATGAGTAACCCTGGTAGTATATCTACTGTCACTAAAAACTTAAAAATACTTTTTCATTTAATATACAAAGGCTGCGAGAAGATAAATATGATATGGGTCATGAAAACATTAACTTTGACCAAGGAATAGAAGTGCTTGGATTAAAAATTTTTACTGGGTTAAATATTGTACGGGTTCTAAAGCGGAAATAATTCTAAATATTTGCGACGGCGTAAGGTGTAATGATATACGGGTGAAACTGTGCCCTCTCCTTTTTCTCTGCACCTTCTCCTTCGTCGCAGGCCTTATCCAAATTGTTTGGGACCTGCCACTTCTCTTTTGTCGTCGGGGTCCTGAATTATTCGCATCCTTGGTATTGACCCTCAACCTCCCGGGCTCCTCTTGTCTCACATCCATGTTTCTTCATTTTTATTTCTGTCCGTGCTATCTTTAGGCAGTGGCATTGCCGGATATGTTTATTACAAGAGTGTTCTAGAAGTTTACTACAGTAAACGAACAATGAAGGAATAAGGTAAAACAAAATGTCTTTACTAAACGTTTTCTGATTATTCTGATTAATATAATAATTTCAATGATCGAGGTATTCTTAGAAGATTGTTATATACCATATTATTCAGTGAGACATAGTATAAAACCACCGGTACAGAAACTCATACATATTAAATGTATGGTGTAAAATATGGTGATTCGCCTTCTGGATGATGCCATGTATCTCTCTGCCGAGATAATGCAGAGAGGGACGGTCACGCCTGAAACGGATTTCTTCTCTCAGCCTGACAATTAGTGGGCAAAGATAAACAGGAAACGAGGGCGGAGTGTTAGCGGCAATGTTTTGCACGGCATATGTCAACTGAACGTGGTCCAGTACAAACTCGGCGATAGTACAAACATATCACCCCCCGGGAACCCCCAAACCCTACTACCACTTACAATGAACGTTTACCGTCCCCGCTCGAAAACAGCCGCAAGCTTGCTAATATTTTCACAGCCAAATGTTTCCCGAATTATTTTGTTTCAAAAACGGGACATCAATTCGGCAAAAATGACGGTTCACGCGTGCATGAATGGACCAGATCGGACGTTTTATAATATCAGTTATAGTGGCAAATGTACATAATTATTACTGACAATGGTTTCCGTTCATAACATTTAAAATGCCATCATTTGAATCAAAACCCAATTTTAGTTCTACAGAGACCGCGTTTGGTAACGGTCCGTAGAAACGGATTTTGTTATGTTCAGTTGTAATAATCGTATAACGTGTTGCCATTCTTCGGCTTAATTACATTCGAAAGGGCCCAATTATAATTTGGTGCAACGGTGGCGACCGTGTGTGTGAGCAAACTGTAAGCTCCGCTAATTTATTCATTATTTAACCACCGGCCGGTGAGAGACGGGCGTGAGCTCGCATTAGGCCCGCTCTAATCGGCGCGGTTTGCCAGGCCAAAACAGATAGTAAGCACCTCTTCAGCCTACCAGACATGTGCCCAGTTAATAACACTGACACGATGAAAGTGAAACGCAGAATACAACACAGCTAATAACTGGACAATAGAATTTATATCCTGCCGGTATTAACTCGTAATCAGAGTTATCCGTTTTTTACAAAAGGTCCTATTTTTCGTTCACACTTATCTTAGGGCTACCTTCTGGAGACCAATCCCAGCCGTTTATTGCCTCAATCCCTTTATTGCACCCAGCTAGAAGCGAAAGGGGTTAGGCCGGTTTATCCATCCCAACCTTTTCGTTTTCCATTTTCCACCTTCCAGGTCTGGAAGGCTAGTCGGGGAAAGTCGCCTGGAACTGCATCGATGGAAAATTGGGGCCAGATATGCGACTGCATAAAAACTTTTTGTTTTGGAGATGCGATTGAATTTGCCGAAAGAAATTTAATAGCAAAGATATGTGAAGAAATGACTATTATGTGTGGAAAAACTAGAGGAATTGATATTTATTCACTGAGCTTATAAATCAATGTTTCCCATACAAGCGGAGTTTCGATATATTAAATAAATGAAAACAAATGAAACAAATCTAAGCCTGCAAATATGCAGAATTTTATTTTTGTTGGAAAATTTCGCGCTTTGGTTTATACTCTTATTCTTGCAATGTAGATTAGGTGCTCTACCTACAACGAGTGCCTTAATCAGATACGCAGATTGCCGAGATCTCTTATCAAACCAAACCATCCATGCAGTTCCGAATCAATTCCAGGACATGTCGCCAGTTAGTTCGTGGAATTCAATCAGAAAATAATATTAAAATTATTTGTAATAGTTTATCATTTTATCACGCTCACCATTATATCATTACTCATTTTATACATGCTTATATTATATATTGCCGGTAAAGTCCTTTTCGGAGCAGGAAATAGAACAAGCCAGAAATTCTTAAGGGCAGGTCCACCCATCGGTCAAAATGCTTTTGTAATATATTGGGTTTCCCCCCTTTCTCCCCCTGCCGTAAGGTAGCGAGTGTCAACACTCTCGTTAAGTAAACTCAATTAAAGCGGTTTATAGATACTCGGGAAACATAAACTCAGTTTGGAGTGTTGGGGGGGGGGGGGGGGTTGTCCGCCGCTCCTCTGATAACGTCCTGTATTACTCCACTTCACTTACACTTTGACAATTCCAGGCCTCGCACAGTTAACATTTATAAACGCCGCATGCGAACTCTTGAATCGTTTCCTTTAATCATCCGACACCATCCCCCGAACATTCCTAAATTAACTACAAGTCGAAACAGAAATAAAACCAAGTTCTTATTCAGAACAGACAGTTGAATTATATAAGTTATATGTGCAGGTTATGTATATGCATGTAAGTTAGTAGAGGCTGAGAAAGTAACGTTTGGTTGGCCTTTTATTAGATATCGTTTAGTCCTTGCGGGTCTAAGATGGTAACCATAAAAGTTACACACTAAGGCTGTAAGCATAAATATTCCTCTTCTAATATATATATATATATATATATATATATACACACACACACACACACACACACACACACACACACACACACACACACACACACAGATGAATGTATTTATGTGCTTCGTCCTATATTCATTAAATAATATTGAAACGGATCAAAATTTTATTAACATAATGCGGGGATCATGTTTTTTGTGTCGTCTAATTATCTGTGTGAATTATTCCACGGACGAATTTGCGTAACGGTAATATAATTTGTTACACGCTGAATTAATGTTTCCCTCTAATTATTGCAATATACCGTCGATCAATACATTAAATATTTGTTCGTTCCGGATCGGTGCTCCGCCCATCCTCCCAGGAGGCACTATAAATTATGTATAAATTGATTATGAGTCGGAGAATTAAAACCGGGCTGTTTGATGTGAGTAGGAATTGACCAATTGAAATATCTTGATTGGATATTTAATTCATCCTCCAACCGGCAGAACATTGGCTTTAATGGTACAAAATATCCGGTAGGTAATGCACATCATTGGTTTATAAGCTAAATACAAAAGTATCATACTGTAAATGATTCGAAAAACTCTGCATTGTTTATATCATACTTAACTTTCAATGCTTGTTTATTGAAAAAAAGGAAAGAAAAATGTATGGGATTAGAAATCTAGGACATTTCCTCCAACAGGGGTGATATTTTCAGCCGCGAGTTTCCCTCCAACGCTGGTTCGCGGATAGTATTTCGCCTCTAAAAGTGTCTCTTCTTCCTTCTCTTTTTTCGTAGTCCTTTTTTTTATTATTTTTTTGTTTTGTTTTTACGCCACCGCCGGGGGAAACCGTACGGGAAGTGCGTCGCGGCTGCGGAGCTGTCGGCAGGGGGTGGTGGGCGGCGGGGCGAGGGGCGCCCCGGCCGGACAATATAGACTCTCGGGCCGCCCCTAACAAAGGAAGGCCCGCCCTGGTCGTTAAACAGAGGAAACAATTAACACACTGTAGAGAGAGAGAGAGAGAGAGAGAGAGAGAGAGAGAGAGAGAGAGAGAGAGAGAGAGAGAGAGAGAGAGAGAGAGAGAGAGAGAGAGAGAGAGAGAGAGAGAGAGAGAGAGAGAGAGAGAGAGAGAGAGAGAGAGAAAGAGAGGAGGAGAGAGAATGAGGAGAGACGACTACCTCACCCCCCCCCACAACCGGCACTTCTCCCGGACCAGAATGGGGGTATAGTTCTAGTAGTCGGCGGAAACGGCCTTTCTGCTAACGCCGAATATGTTCCCAATTTAGCGCCCGGCCCTTCCAATTGTCTCTTCGGTTACTGCCGATCAATTGCTTCGTTTCATTGTACTGACAATACGCCTCATCGTTTTTTCGAACACTACAAGGTTACAGTTCTGAATATTACAATATTTTGCGAATAAAGGAAGCGGTTAAGTGAAACCACATTTTCATTTTTCTTTTAACTGACTGTTTCAGGAATAAGTCAATTAAGCATAACAAATTAATGATACATTCTAATCGATTTCCTGGAATTGTGAGTTCAAATTGTAGTCAATTCAAATTTGCAGTTGAAAATTTCCACCGGGGGTTATTCCCGGATTATTTATAAAAATATAAATTTCACTAAATTAATTAAAATATATATTAGTTCTTGCTGTGTTCCGCGGGGCAGCCTCCCGATTACATGAATTGGGCCGATTCCGAGGGTCGGCCTCGATGATGTTAAAATACTAGAAACTATTTACCCGGTGATGTTTGAACACACTAAAAAACGTTTTATTGTCATCGGTAGAGCGTTGGCGCTAGATCAGACAGTGGTCTAATAAAGCGCACACGTTAAGTTGAGGCCTGTGAGTCGCGTCAATGTGCGTTCAAATTGGTATATAAGGTAAAAAATTGGTTAAATTTTCTAATTTCATACTCGTTTGATTTCTATTATTTTTAAAAATTCAATTCGCAATATTGCTGGAACCGTAAGTTCTGTGAAGGAACGTGCGACTCGTCGAAACAGTCGGGGGTGAAAGTGGTCCCGCCATCTTTCGGTGACACTTCACATAGCTGCTAACTCCGGATCACATCTGTCTTGATTATCCGTCACGTCTGAAGCCCATTTACTGGGGCACCCACGACTTGTGACGAACTTGGTCCGAACGAATTTTTGCCTCGTACTAAATTAGGAGAAGGTCGAATGGAATGCTGAATCTAGAAGTTAACTAGTACAAAAACTAGTGTTTTCCTACACCTTTAGTAATTTAAACAATTTCCCCGATGCCAATCGTAATACAAATTTCAGTAAGATTAAAATACGTGAACTCAAAATCCCATCTAAGTTTCATCTTTCTAACACTGCCAATACTGGAACTATAAACAGAGAAAAGAGTTTCACATCAACATCAACAATAAAATCATAAGTCATATGTTTAAATAATATTGTTAATGTAGCAGTTGATTTGGATATGATTGCTCTGCCCGACGATTCATTTTAAAGCCATTTAACACATCTTTTACCGATGAAGAAGTGAGTTGCTTTTCATTACTGTTCAAAGTACCAACATTAACATTTCACCGTATGTTGTAGCACGTCAAATGCCAATTTACAAACCTTTTTTTAACAAAAAATAACCTCTTAGTTTCGTATGCGGCTATTCCTACATTTATTATTATCCCAATCCATAAGCACAAACATTCGTTTAATTCACCATGTATAGGGATATTTATATAAATTTATGTAGTATATAAATTGTGTACTTGTTATATAATGTCGTTGAAAAATAATATGGTCTTTTAAATATGTAAGGAATGTTCTATAATGATCTGTATTGGAGGACAATGTAACAAGGCTGTGAGTTCCAGTGGAAGAGAGAGGACCCAACTATACGTGCATAATTCATCCTGGGACCCGAAGGGGAATACATCACTGAGTGCCCGTATCGGACAGAGTGATCAGAACCGGTCATCCGAGAAATCTCTTCATCGGCATAAACCAGTACCAGTTACCGTTGGGCCGAGCCCCAGCCGTGTCCCGGACTCAGTCCCAAGTGGTATTCCACCTTTGCTCGCAGTTCGGCGCAGTTTCGTTCCACGAGTCGTGTACCATCTCACCAAGTTACCCAATTTCATCCCGTCCTAAGTTAAATGAGACGGACGTGCCCGGAATAAGGAAAGATCTTGATAGTATTACTTTTATTATTTGATAGTATTACTTTCGTGATTCTACCTTCGTGCCAGTGGAAAGGTCTATACCAGCGGTTTGGAAGTTAACAATTATATCCGTAGAATTTTAATGTAAATGAAGTATTGTTATATACATGGATGTAATTTCTCTTGCAGCCGATGTGGCGGTATGAACTTATCGGATTGGGAAACATACGAGTGGACATTACTAATCGATATGTTCATTTCTAAACCGACATAAGTTAGCGGGCGGAGGGAATAAATATTCCCGCAATATAAAATGAAATTTTAATTGTACAAGTGATATTGCAAGAATATTAATTTCTATTATACATTCGGTACGATTATCAGAGTTTTAGTATTTCTGTGCTTATATACCATTAACCGTTAAGCCACTCTCATCTAGAATAACTCGAAATTGTACGTAGTTAAAAAGTAGACCAGATATATGCGCTACCGGACGTTTTTCTGTCTCCTTTGACATGTGTGCTGACAGGATTCTTCATTACCAGTTCGCTGAAGTACTAGCGGAATGCTGCCAAAATTGACGAAACGTTTAAACGGTTTGACATAGGACTAATGGGGCGAGAGAAATATTTCGCAGACTTCCCCATATCTTATACATGTGTGTAAGAATACATTAAATTCATAGTTCTTGAGTTTATAGTTCTTAAATATCGAGCAAGAGATACACCATCGCGTATGCCAGAATTGGTGGGAGATGTAATTAATAAGTAATATTTTTGAATGTTTCATGAGGAATGTTTTATTCAGTAGCGAATGTAAATTTGACCACAACACGACTCACAGGATTTTGGATACAGAAACATCCTCGTAATTATAAACCCACAAACGGCTGAGTGGAATTTAAACTTTCCTGCTACTAATTTAGTTTTATTATGTGCGAATAAAGAGACGGATTCGTGTAATGAGTAGGAAGGAAAACATACTTAACAGTTGCTTTACCTGGGAATGAGGTGCTGTTAATGACCTCTCGCCTAACTTAATAACCGAAAGTTGGCCCGGATTAACATTATATAAGGCAAGGAATTGGCAGAAAATTTCATTAGTGCCTAATGCGCCTCATCAGGTCGCTTTTGAGTGAGATCAACACTTTTTCCCTATTTAAACGTAACATAAACCGAAGATTGGCCTCATTTATAATAAACTATAATACATTTTTTTATTTTTGAGAACTCCTTTGCTACCCATCAATTTCCCCTTCCCAACGGTAGCGTAAACAGCACTGGCCTAGAGATCTCCTCGAGCTATAGCCCAGATAGTGCCATTACAGGCCCTCAGGAAAACCTAGATATAAAATCATTCCGGTGTTTTACATAAAACCACCAGGTTGATTGTACAATATATAAAAACAAATATATGCTGGGATTGTACCACGTTTTTTAAACATTCGTATGTTGGTCCTATTTGAAGCGGAAAGAAACATTTTGGAAGAGAGCCGTGTGTCCGGTGTGTCGCGAATAAGACGGATGCTGTGGGGTGTGTAGTGCGGGGGGAGTGAGGGAGAGCGAGGGGAGCGAGGGGGCGGCAGAGGGTCATGCGTAGTTGGGCGGAGCAGAGTGGGGCCGCCGGGAGCGCAGTCAGTGCCCGCGACCCATTCAGGCAACCTATTCGCCATCACCGCCTCCGTTACCTGCCCCCCCACCCCCGCACACGAACACACACGCGTCTAGCCGACTGTTCTCTCTCTCTGTTGTCGAGGTTCTCTCTCCCTCTCTCTCACTCTCTCCCTAATACATATGAACATACATATATATATAGAAATATATATATTCCTTTCTTTCTGCGCACCGGATCTCTCTGCTTCGGTACGGTGTGAAGTGAAGTACAAGAACAAAAAATAAACCAAAAAAGAAATACCGAGTGTTACCCCTGGCCCCCGGTTGGCGGCCGGACGCTCCAAGTGCCTCAACCACCGCCGCCGCCGCCACCGCTGCTGACACAGCCGCAACTCTTTAGTGTGTTCCGTGAGCTGGCAAACTCCTTAAGAATATAGTTCGGTCCCCCGATTCTGTTGAACCATTCAGTAAGTATTGGGTGCATGACGGCTTTTTATTACTATTATGTGAAAATATTTAAATCCCTTTTTATCATTCGACGTGACACCCAGCGTTCCACGTATACTTTTCGTTGAATGCATTTCCGGACATATCGCCAGATTAATCTAAATATTAATTATAAACCTATAATTTTTAATTCAGTAGGGGACCTTTGAATTATTTCGTAACTAACTTACGCTATATTTAGTCTTAATTAACTACCCTTATTCATATTAGGCGGTTCTTGTATATGTAGCGTAAATGGTCAATTCGTTTTGATACTAAAGATGCGGTCTACCTGTATTATAGTCCAAACGTTTATCGGAATAGTATTTTTTCTTAGTTCCTTCACTACTTCTTACCGACATATGTGAGAATATTACGCTCATTACTACCTAGGTCTGTTTAGTTCCCGTTAGGAATTAAAACTCCCTTCCCTCCATTAGAAAAAGTATTAAAGGAAAGTAAATTTGGGTAAGATGGGGTATTATCGAATGTATTATTTTGAGAAATATATACAGCGTCCATTCAATCGCCAGTACCGATATACTCTAGCTGGCCACCTAAAGAAGGCTTTCTGGAACTATCCGGATGTCCAATTTTTCACGATTAGCACGCAGGGATTAGCATTCGGATTAATTGATATTCGGGTTACCATATTGAAACTTCAATTAGGCCATGACCCAAAAAATAGTATAATATAGCTCCATTATTAAAATTAATACAAATGTAAAGGTAAATTAATAATTTTATATTCGGAACATGTGTATGGTTTATTTAATTCGATATAAATAAATATTTAAAGAATTAGCAGTATTTTTACTAACTTTTTTAATAATAAAATCGTCCCCATAGCCGGGGGATTCCTGGTTGAGATTTCTGATGTTTATTAAAATCAGCTCGACCCACGTAAGCTTCATTTTATGGGATTCTTCAGGCCTCACATTGTTCGGACTGTATTGTTTCACGGTTTGATCGATGACCTGGTCATGTATATAGTAGGATATTTTACTCGGATCAATTGTCAAATTTTAGAGGCTCCATACTGGACGGCGTAAATTCGCTTGGAGGGTAGTTACTCGCGAATTCCTTCGCTCCTTAGATCCTTTTCCACTCCTGTACCGCAAGGTCGAGATCCTTCGATACTATTAAGGAACGCGTTCCCAATTACATTCGGTTCGGTTCGACAATTCGAGCGGGAACATTAGTGCGGGCACCAGGACTTGGCACAGGATACGAACGTCCGGGCGGTAACCACTTCACGCCCCGACCGGTCTAGTGCAATAATTTGCAATAAGATGGCAATGGTGTCGCTCGTGCTTCAATTTCTAGTTCAGGAATTTGCGCAATACTTACAAAATTAAACAAGGGATTACAGAATTCATCGGAAGGAACTTTTTGCGGCCAGTTTCCGATTATAATTGTGACTACTACTTTTAATTAAACATGGGATCTAATGTCATATCCCACTCGGGTAGTGGTTTCCGAATCCTTATTCAACATGAGTTTAATTCTCAGTCTCAGAGGGATGTAGCAAATTCGACCCCAGTTGTGGTGCGATTTTCTACAGATTTTTTTGGTTGGGAAGATCGCCGTTTTCTTTAACACGAGTTATCTGTAACACGATAACAGGACTCGTTTTCAGAAAATTCTTTAATTTATGAATTATTCTTGAAGTATTACAAAAGTGAGCAGAAAACTAACCCGTGGTAATTCATCTTTGTTCATTGCCAAACTAGTGTGGACCGAAACCGGAAGACTGGTGTCGCGTCAGTTATACCTAAACCAGCAATATAGGATTATATCTGTTTGTTCGCCAACTTTTGGACTCTGTCTTCGTTTCCAATTACAGTGAACACTTTGAAGAGCCTGGATAGGCTTTGAATTCAACATAATTATAGCCTGAATTCTGTCAAAATTTGAGACACTAAGTAAATATTTGCGTGTGTCCCTGACGTACGAGTTCCAAACTTTCAGCCGAATATATTTCTCTTACCACACATATCTCCTCTAGTACTTTAAACCCACTTTCATTCCCCCAATTACATTAGTTAAATGTGATGTTTATTATATTAGTCTGATGAGTTGCTCCGATTATTATTTTTCAACAAGAAAAAATAACTTTTGAGCAAATAAGAAAATAACGAGTCAGTAATATTAACTTTTTGAGTAAAATGTATAACAAAAATTAGCAAAAAGTTCTCCAGTTTGCCTAGGAATAATTTTTAAATAAATGAAGCTGAATAAACCTTTATTCACTGCTCAATTCCAACTGCGAATTTTACACGACGACCAATGAAAAAAAGTTCGACCGAATTGATTAAACACCGATTTTCCGTTTTCGACTCTGTCAGCGTGAGTCAAATACAGACGATTTTGTATTGTTTGAAATGATTTTTACCGTAAAATCGCCATTGTCAACGGCCATTTGAATTTCGGGACTGATATACGGTTTCCTCTTTGCCGTTTTTTCAGCCTGTACCAAGGCAAAAGAATTAAACTATAAGCTTTGACGCCTTTATCCGCGGCTCAGAGCTTACCGTGATATCTGAGTTTATGTGTCAGGTGAGATTACACTAATACATAGATATATATAATACCCGACATACGATTGTAATATGACAAATGCGTCTTGCGAATTTCTCCCCTTGACCGTTTAGTCTGAAGGTAAAACAGCTTCAGCTATTGGGCATCGTCAGTTGTGATTCGTCAGTCATCTGGTAATGTACACATGACGGCTGGTGATAAAGCGTCCTGTTGGGAGAACACTACCCTATAAATATCAGCCTCAGCCGTGCGTAGTCACAGTCCAATGACAGTGGTAACAGCCATTTAATCGGTAGGCGACAGACGTAACTACCTTATTATATTATTGACCTGTTCGCAATGCCCTGAAGCCGCAACTGGCCCACCTTAAGATAAAGTAGCCGAGGGGAAAAGGAAAATTGCAGGATTATATTCCAAATCCACAGTGTGTAAAGCAGAGAAAATTGTGAGAGCGGATGTTATTTTCCACGGGTGAAAAATCGCTCGCTTATCCCTTAATGTAGCAAAATTTAGCACCAAATGCACTAAAATTTGGCAAATTTGTAAGAATCGAGGAGCCGGATGATTAAGCGGCTATTGTGGAATATTTCAGATATAGGCAATAGGGAGTTCGGGCGGCCATCTCGCTTAATCCTCAGAGGAGTGAATTAAACAATATTCGACGCTTTATTCGAGGTTTACGTTTAATAACTCGTATGAATGTATCTCACGGGAATTGGTAAATAAATTAGACGTACTTACACAAATACAGTCCGACTTGGAAAATAATCTCTTATTGTAAATTTTTTCCAACAACTTATATTGATGGAGAAAACCTGCTGACCATCCTGAACACCGATAGATCAAACACAACCACAGCAACACGTCGGTAATTGCGCTACGGAAATTAGTGTTACTACCACTAACCATCTAGGATCTCTGAGTGCTATATTGTACAATAATGAGAAGGAAGGATATAAATACGGGTGGTAGAATTGTGAGAGGCTTTTAATTTTTCTCAGTAGGTCTACGGTTCCCCCCTGCAGTAAGGTCCAAAATTATTACCCCATTTTTTCTTCCTCCCCCCCTCCCCATCTCATTTTACTGGGTCTGGTCTGGTCGATTTAACGATTTAATTCAATTTCAGTTCCGATGAATAATGACACGTGACTCCGTAATGGTAAAAACATTTTGCCGGACTAATAAAAGTTTTACACAACGGCCCTGGGCGACACTTAAACGGGGAGAGATAGGGCTAATGTCGCTTTTCATTAACTCACTTAGCCGCAACCATACTTTCCAGTTTAATTACTCCTGTACAATTGCCGATAGTTTCCCTTAATTCGATACGCGTTAAACGCGGGCGGGAGGCAACAATATATCGGTAGATTGCGTACTGGCTGCTGTTTTATATCACCTGTTTCGACATTTTAAGGCGTATTTCGTTCGCCTACGAATTAGCGCATTCCGAAGTAACGTGTGTATCTAATTTTGTTCTTGCACCTTCACGCCCCCAGTACTCTCACGCGAGTGTTTCTCCCTCCATGCGCGAGTGGTTCTGCCTCATGGTAACGGTGAGGTAATTAAGCTTATCGAAATATCCTGTAGTATGATTTACTAATTTAAATTTTCTCAATTCTCTTCCCTCATTTTTTAAATGCTAATTGTGGGCTTCAAAAGACGAAGTTCGTGCATCTGTACTAGTTGTTATGCCGTAAAGTGTATTTCTTCAATACTGACCCGCTTGAATCCACCGACTAACCGCTGAACCAATCCATATTCCGACAATGGAAGAAACGCGCGCATAAAGTATTCGTCGGGAATTTTCATGCCAATTATACTGCCCGATTGCCCGCAACAGTAATACTTACGCACATGAAACCCCCCCGGACCATTAGGGGCAGGGGAAATCCCGAAAGAACATTACCTCGGGGAACCTACCCGCGATGATACTCTTTCAAATGAACTACGCAGAAATCGTTTTTCTTTCTCGTAAGAACCGCAATCACGAAAAGGAAAAGTGGTAATTTGTATGCCAATTTTCTTTCGACCTTAATCAGCGCATTATTGAATATGCAGCGCACAACAGTGTAGGCTATTCATTCTTCATACACCCGTATTTTATTATTTAATATTCATGTATATTTAATACTTATAAAATAAATTCTGAACATAATTAATTATTTGATACAGAACTAATTTACTTGCATTGAAAACAATTTGGATTAAACGGGAGGTTGAATACCAAATTTTAAGATTTTAGAACTTTTAGGTCTACAACGCAAATATCTTCGAATCGATACCTGTACTTATAATAACATTTAATTATTCAGTCAATTGGTCAAGTGGTCTGATAACAAATTGAATTCCTCAAAAAAATACCGTGGTAAAATGTAATTCTTAGATAGGGAAAGAATTGAATTCATGTTTTTAGATATCATCTTAGGGTAGACAGAAATTCGAAAAAGTAAATAACATTAGATTTCGGGCTCTTCTGTATCCTCTCGCTGGTTTGGTCTTTTGCTGGACCGGTTTCGGCTGCTCACCAACTTCAGTAGCAGTGACTTTGGCACATATTGGCGGTGAGTCACTTTGGCACATGGGATACCTCATCCCATAATCATGCAGAACGCGATATCACGGTATTCTAACCCCTCGCGGACTACAAACAGATATTCCAAAGGAAATAATATGAACACTCTGGTGTGGGAAACTGATAGTTGGGTGTCCAGGAGTTGCGAAAGAGTAATTCTGTGGCCTCCTGATATTCGATTTCGGTTTGGGCGGGTTTTGAACTCCGGAAAGTTAAAGCGGAAACAACTTAGGGTCACCGGAGCCCCAGTTATAAAACGTAACCACCCGATGTCGGTTTAATTAAATCTAAACGAAACTAATTAGCAGAACTCGGTGAAACGACCGCCGCCTGTAAATCTTTCGCCTTTCATTCGTTCTTCGGGGCAGGGCAAGAAAAATAAGAAATTATCGTGAACCCTCCGGTTTGAAGTTTCCCTTTGGTTCTATCAACCTTTGGTTCATTAAATCGGAAAGCTACCCCAGCTTAAGACATTCCCTTTGCGGTGTATTTAATTACTCCCCGAGACCATTTTGTTACTGAAAATAAGGAAGTTTTGACAACTTTTCTGACATTTCCACTCCGAAATCCCTTGCGTCTTCATTGTTTCCAGCCATCAAAAGAGGTCGCTTATTTTTCCCGAGCACTTCCCAATCGAATGCCTTCAGTAACCGGTCTACTCATGTTTCAAAAGTTCAAATTATATTATTATTCATTTTCACATATTATTTTCACCCGAGGATATTCAGTGGATTTACGCACAATTATTATAAATATAATATTCTAAAACAAAAATGCATCTGTTCCTCATAGTGTGTACCACTTATTATATACGACCTAACCCGGTCCATTTTGGCCAATGCAAGTCGATTCTATAGTTGTCATTGTTTGCTTTATAAACATATGTTATGTTTCTACATAAATGTCAATAATTAGTGATATAGCTCAATAACAAAACATATTATACTTACACCGGTGTATACTTAGCGACAAATCACATTCCTATCGCAAGGCTATACCTCTTACAGCGATATTAGAAAATTTAATTTGTCTCGGAACTGTCCCTTGGGCCTCAAATACCTCAACCGCCTCGAGTTTCTGTCCGATTCTCTCGGAAAGGATTTGGGCCATGGAAAGGAAACAAATTGGACTAAACCTGCCAGCCAAGACTGTCATTTTAGGGCCGGCGGGAGGGGGTGGATGCGAGGGTGAGGGTTGGAATATTGTAACTCTGAAACTTTAGAAGTTATTAAAACTCAAAGTTAAAAACGTTTTCATATCTTTGAAGATATTCTAAATGTTTCAAAGAAACTCCGAACACAGAAATTGTAGTTCAGGATAAAAACTTTCGAAAGTAAATAAGTTACTTACTTTAGGAGAATAAAATATAATTTAGACTATCCAGCATTTCTATATAATATGGAGTGATAAGTGATGTGACCCCAGTATTATCTTGTTTTATGCATAAAATGAACACTGGAGTGAAGAAAAGGCGTGGTGGGCATTGATGTTTCAATGTAAAAGGTATTTGTTGTTAGAACCGCGTTGTTGCATTCCGCGTCCTTCGATTATGTATTAGAAGTGAATACAAACAGAAAATATTGGGGACAGTTGAAACAGAATAAAAGTTTACAATCCATAAATTTTCCCATTCTTCCATAATCCCAGTGTGACCATCGGTCTTTTTTATTTCATACGTTTTGTATTGATGATGGATAATAACCAAACCAGAAATGGACTATATAGGCACACTACACCAAATTCACTGAATAATGCAATATTGCCCGAGATTTTTTTTGAATTAATATATGGCTATGGTAAAACATAAAACGTTTTAATAGCCAGTACAGAGTAATGGAACCAAGGGGAGATGTGGCCGGTTATCAGGAGAAAGGGAATGCCGGCCAACGTTGACAGAGAACCGAATGCCAACCCAATTTAATAATCATTCCCATTGTGAATTCCGAGTCGGGGACGTTTCGAAGCTGGAATTTTAATTGAAACAAGTACCAGGGTCCCGCTTTTGACCCGTCGTGAAAACTGAAACGGTAATTGCTATATAGGATCATTCAACTACCCCCTCGCCAAACCCCCACTAAAGTCTGCCCAGGAAACAGGAGGAAGTTTTGAAATTGCGGACAGTTTTTGTAAATGACACCGAATCGCTGTTAAAGTACAATATGCAGTTGCCTGTGTAAGGTCACCGAGGAATCAAACACAGTGTCTAACGCATTCAACGCGACCCCGTCCTCACCTCTAAGCTATACCGGCAATAGGGTGGGACTTTTATCACTGGGAACTTTGGAATATGAGTAGATTAAAAGAGATCGTTTTCTTAACCCGAAACATTACAGTTCGGCAATAGCTTCTTCAAGGGCTATTTCGATTAAAATAGCTAAACGACTCCAATTTCTCCCACAAAAACCTCCCCAATCTCTCAGTAAAAGACAGTTACCACAAAATCCCAAAGAAAACGGGAGGGAAATAACAGTAGAAAGAGAACTTAGGAAAACAGATTCCTATAACAATAGAGGTAAGTACAACAAGAGGGTAAAAGGGACATACAAAGTGTATTGGAATTACTGCTCCTATTACTATACTAGTGGTATCCGGTATACTACTAGCCTGTATTCCGTTGGCACTTATTTGGGGACGGCCATTACGCGAAACTCGAGTCGTCTGGCCGAGGTGGAAAGGAATCCACATTTGGTCTGTAGAGCGTGTGGTAGGGGGCGGGGGAGTCGAAATTTAAACCGTGTAAATGACGCCGTTCCATGTGAGTCCTGAATTCAAACAATAATTTAAACTGGGCTGTCGTAAGCCCGGGGATTAGGCCCCCCGAGTGTTTGTTCTAATGGGCCGGGGCCCAGATAAGGCCTTTACGCCTGTAATATGATCCCCGTGAGTGACCCCCCCCACCCCGCCCGGCCCCTCGCCCCTAATGGAACTGACCGTCACCCGGCAAACGCCACCCGGGATCTCTTGCTAACTTGTTCGGTTCTGAAACTACCCTTGATTATGGGATACACTGTGAGCATCATGACGGTTGAATGTTAACATCCGCCAGGTGCGGCTAGATTTTTATATTGCAGATAAGTGGCGAAAAATTACCCAGCTGTTCCTTTTATTTTAGAATCCCAGTTTTAGAATACCTGTTAGAAACATTTTCACAATAGCAGCAGCCTAAGAGCGGTTCTAAAGGGCAGTGTAGAAGTCACAATGCGGGTAGGATTTAAATACAAAAATGACGATATATTAACATCGTTCGTTTAGTAATTCCAAGTCCCCCAAGCTGACTTACATTCAATATAAGATATTTGAATCACCGAGTGGGACATGAAATTGAAAATTCTAAAGCTGATCCCGATTGGAGTTAAACCAGAGAGAAGAGTCTATAATGACGTTAGTCTAGTTCTGTGTTCCTTTCGCTTTTTTTAATCTGTTAAACAATTTGTCGGCGTTAATATTCCTGCGTGCATATATCAAATCTGAAACTACTCAGTATCCAGGGCCCAATTTACGGCCTGAATGGTTCCAATTTAAACGTCCGTTTCTTTTCCTTTATTGGATTTCCCCGAGGAGCCTCATTATTTTCCACAAGGAGAGGGGAACACAATTGAAAGTACTCGAAACGGCGGCCATCGTCTTGATTTTTACAGTTAAACTTCCCTCATTACAGAAAGAGGAGGAGAGAGATTTTCCCAATTTTCTCGTTACATCCCGTTCTCTTCCCCAAAACTTTTTGATATCTTTTCCCCCGGCAGACAACTATTTTGTTTTAAGTTCCTATCATTTGCTCGACGGCGAGAAAGGAATATTATCCCGCTTAGGGAAATCGGGTTGTGGGGGAATAATCACCGCACTCGATCAGTACCACCGCCGGGAGTTTATCGACGGAGGAAATGTCGAACTCCTCGATGTTTCGAAGATAAACGAATTAGAATGTAATTGTCATTGAGGCTGGGGGTGGCGGCTGGGGGTGGTGGTCGGAGGAGGGAGGAGTGAGAGACTTTGTTCAGGAATGGGGCGTTAAATTTTAGACGCGCCGCCTCCGTGCTGTTGGGATAAATGTAAAAGTGAAATTTACCTATAGCGCCGGGGAGAACTTTTGCGTTTTCTCGCTTCTTTAACTCTGGCCCGTATAAGAGAGAAGCCTTTAACTCCGAAACTGAGCATTTCTTTAACCGAACAAGATTTTTATCCGCCCCGCACTCCTGTTCCACCGCACCTTTTCTCCTCTTTACAACGGCAAGGGCCCACTAAACATCACAGAATAATGGCACTGCAAGTAACACAATTATCTTTGTACATCTATTACATATTCTGGCGGGATTCGTACAATACATATGTAAACAATAATTTAAATTTTGATTTATTTCAGTTTCAAATGAACATTATTTGCATCTGTTGTTTGTATGTATTGGGTTTCTTCTTTATACCAATTTTGCGCGGTTGTCAACAAAATTACATTATTGATGCGTATGGTAAATGTTGGCGAACAAGCATAGTCATAATAACACTGCACTAATGGGAAAACAGTCGAAGAATTTATACAGAAAAAGTGGGAGGAGAGAAAACTGCTGTTATTATTCTGAATCCTCGCAGTCCTCTCCAATTTATTGGGTTTTGAAATGAATGCGATTGATTTCATCAGTATAATAAAAGTAGTGGCATTTCGGATTTTCGGATTTCTTTTTAAAGGCATATATTTTAAAGGCATATATTTTAAAGGAATTATCTGAAATACGATCTCGTGATAAGTCATACCGACTAATTATTGCTATTCAAACAGGTAAAACCCTTTTCAAAACCAAACAAAGAATCCTATAATTTACCATTTTTTTACTAATAAAACAACAATGAGGATCCATATAAGATAAACTAATGTAAAAATATAGTTGCTTTTGAACTGTGAACAAATTGTGGAAGCCATAGTTGGAAATTTTTCTCCCAGATGGATTCATCTAGTGGTGGTCCTGGACCTTTTAAACTGTTCTGTGCAGATTATATGATTTAGATGTATTTAAAATGCTTTAATTGCATAAAGGAAAGAGCTGGTTCATAAGACAGTATTTGTTTCTCACGAGTTATTTCCCCTTAATCGTTGCCCAATTTATTGAGTAAAAATAAGTCATCTGGAAGGTCTTGTAATAAATATCCCTGGGATTAATTTAAGATCAATAAATAAAGGGGCAGGACCGCTAATCGCTTCGGTTCCTCTGTCTAATTCTTCCAGCTTGTTTTCCAATTTCGGTTGAATTCATTTTGACTCTTATCTCTAGGATAATTCTTTCATAAAAGTTGTAAAATGAAGAAGAATTATACGTATGTAAATTTTTATCGCAAGAAATGAAAAAATACATACGCAAGTGTTAATGAAGTGTCAAAGTATTGTCTACAGGCGTTCACTTTTTAGAGCATGTATTTTTCGTGGAAAAGCGTTAATGAGATATTTTTATATTCATTAAGATAACAGGTGTGGAGATCGCCGCAATGAAAAGAACGGTTGTTTGCCAAGTTTTATGACAGTGGCCGATTAAAAAAAAACTTCGAGACATTTTCCCCGCCTAATTAATTCTACCAACTGCGAATAAGCTGTGAAACTTATAATTCCGAAGGAAATTCTGATCCTACCGAACGCCTTGGCTAATAATTTAACGCCTCTTAGTGATTTATTATGCAATTCGAATCGAAATTCGTCGCCCGAATTTATTACTCGGAGTCAATTTGCCTGGATAAAAACGTGTTATGCTCGATCGAAGCTCGTGATTTTCCGGTGGAAACTCCTCGCTGTTTTGGCTTAAACACTTAGTTTTTGAATAGCTGTCAAAGTATCAATTTTTTTCTGGACTCTAAATCAAATTTATCGCTATGATTTCCGTGACGACAAATAGTCGATCGGAACTGTGTATGGGAATTAAACGCGAATTAAATGGTCCGATCGTTTCGAGGTACAATGAACACGTATTGAAACCTTATCATCGTTAAACATCTCTTTGAGGACACGTAGTGTTCGTTTCATAACATATAAGTCAAAATTTCAGCCCTTCGCTGAATGGTAGAGCTAGGCATTCACGAAAATATCTCTAATTTCGTCCTGGCACTCTAATGAAAATTGATTGTAATTTTCATTGCAACAGATTTGAATAGTTTTACTTGTGATCCATCTTACCTTATGTAACATAATTCGGTGCGAATATTATAAAATGTTTAAACATAAGGGTATACTGTTCAATTGCTTTCAGGAGAGGTTTCTATATTTTGTTTAGTATTGTGCGAAAGAGTACGTCTAATGCAACGTTTTCTTATTAACAGGTCATATTAATAAAGGTGAAATGAAAAAGTTGTAAAATTGTGTTTATATCGAAACAAAATACCCGCAGATATGGCCAATGCGATCTATATTACGGTTTATTTAGTATAGAAACTGATAAATACAGAGGTACCTTTCTGTTACAATTTCCACCAATTATATTCTGTTTGCTACGATATTTCTATGGTTACTGTACTGGTACAGTGACAATATTAAACCAATTACACAATAGAGCAAATGCAAGAGATAAATGTATATTGGTTTTCACATTATTACATCTGATTATTTATTTTCATTATTTATTATTTACATATATATTTATTTATTATATATTATTTATCTGATTATTTATTATTTTCATTATTTATTGTAGTACTAACAAGTTATTTGCGAGATTCTACATGGAAGTTTTCACGAACAGAGAACTACAGATTAATTAGAAAATATTAAAATTAATTACTTTGATTTTGAAGTATCTACTGGAAACGAGTGTTCCTACTTTCCAAATTAATTACAACATTTTTTATACACGTATAATTGGTATTCCGGGAATACTCCATAAATTATCGTTCCCTGATTATTTCTACTTACAACTGTTGAACATAATTTCGGGATAGCATACAATTTAAATTTTTAATATTTTTATCCCATGAGTTAATATTCATCTCAGCGACGTGACAGTATGAGGTTTCAGCGATGTTTTAGTTATACCAACTCTACCTAATGGGGCGGAAACCGCCATAAGGTTTAATTACAACAGCACCTGAGTATGCAGCGGCATACGTCGCTTATCATGGCCATCATTATACACAATTACACACAATTAGTTGCTACAATTATTCAGTTTTAAAGCCATGAATTCAGGGGTAATTTCGGAGCGCTGAGCTTATTGCACGGCGAACGTTACGATCCAGTAATACTGTTTAATTTTATTTACGTTGTAATTGAAGAGGAGCCGTTGATTCGCAAAATATTGTGTTTCGTAATTAGTCCAAAACATTTTGAAATGTTAGCACGGCATCACTGCAAATAATTGTAATAGAAACCCGTGTGTGCTATCTAGAACTTGTTTTAATATAATTACCTATTTTTTGTGTTTGCTTTACTTCCACCCATAATAAATTCATACTTTCAATAAACTGGAGAGTAACAACTCTGTATCAAATCGTATACTAGCCCCCTTTGCTAGTTGTATGCGGCTGCTAGCGACATTAAACTCATACAACTTCAGCTTATGCCTAGACATAGTTTCCTTATCTCAGAAGCGGTGTAATCTCGGTCGTAGTCAGATCCGTAGCTCGGATGGTTCAATTCACGACGGTGGATTCATTAGCTTTCAGTCATTATAGAGTGGAACTATCGCTTATTCATCAGAGGTTTAAGTTTCTCCCCTTCTCGGTAGTATTCTGTCAGCAACAAAGTTAGGAACGTCATCAGTCCCTAGTACTTCTGTCTCAAACCGCTGATTTGTTCCTTTCGTATACCGATTCTGCTTTCTCGACATCGTTAGGAGATTCTCGATTGTAATATAATGAGGCGCTTACGCATATCGGCTGCGGCCTAAGTACTTGACAATAAGAGACATCACGCTCCATCGGCAATCGGCATGCTTAGGGTTAAATCAGTCCGCTTATATATGTTCAATTACAATCAGGAACACATGAATTTCAGTCACTATGAAGTACCCTGTCGGCGCTTTGACAACTGCCAGTTAATGTAATGAGAGGAGAGAGAGAATTCGGGAGGCTCAGGCTGCCATGTAATTTCGTGCCATCATATTTAACCAGATGTTGCAGCATAACGCATTAATGGCGCCGTTTTTTAATTCTGTCTAAGCAATCTAAATAAACAGCAAAACCTACGATCTCGACAAATCGTTTTCACTAGTTAAAAAACTCGTTGAAATAAACTAGTCCTGGAATAGCTTCCCAAAAGTGAAACAAACTTGAATTGCGGAACGTTACCGTCCGTCTAGGTACACATGAAAACCGTTCCGGCGGGGTAAAAACCTGAATACCAGTGCAAAAGGCCCCATAAAATCGGCGGATATCCGCATTCAATTACGACGGTATAAATCGTCGCGCCGCCACTACTGGAAAGTTAAATAATTGCGGGAATGGAAACGGTCGGTTCGAAAATTAAAAACCGGCCATAAAATAAAAAAAGATTGGACAGACTGCGTCCGTAAAATTTATGGTGGCCGGCTCAAAAGTTTTGCGCATTAGCGCGGCAGTTTTAATCTGGAAAAGGCGATAAAAGCGTGGGCGGGCGTGACGGCCAAGGCAGCGCCAGCGAGCTCTTCCGAAATCGGGCCCGGTATATTGTACCGGCCGCGCTCAAACTGATTAAAATTCCTAGCCGGTAAGCTGAAAAGGATTAAATTCGTTTTAAGATTTTGACGAAAATATTTTCGCGTTAATTATTTCTGGGCCCCCGATACCTTCGAACGGAGAGTACTAGGACAGAAAGGAGTGCAATGCTTCCATGTGCATTTCAGTTATGTGCCAATAATCTTAAACGGAGTAAATTAACACCGAAATTTATTTACACGATCATTATTTCCACTATTTTATAAGATACCAATACCAGTGATATCCAATACTGTTTAGGTCATATTACGAAATGTAAAATATGAGGCCGTTCTTTAGGTCTTATTCTATGCAGTGTCAGTAGAGTTATGATTGAAATTGCGCGATATACTCCCGTCCATTCAAACACCTAGAGACCGAAAACTATTCAATGGAATGGGGCAGAAAATTACATGAGCGATGCTATTTTGAACAGAACAGAGATTACATTTATAATATACACTTTTCCTAGCGCTCTACAAAGACGATCGAACATACTTCGAAATAGTGTTTCGTGATATTAATCTAAAAAATATTTATATTTACAACTACAAAATCATCAACATATACTCAAATAAATTAGAAACGGAAACAACTTCGTTTCCGACTTTCGTGTAACTTTCGTGAAAGTTACACGAGAGAAACATTTTTTTGAGAACAAATATTGACGCATCATTGTCTCCCGTCCTAAACGATTTACCTCTTACGTCATTTAGTTTAGAAATATAAAGGACGCCTCACACTCGGTTGATGGATCGGCTGAAGCGGACCCCCTGCCAGCCAACCAGGTCGATATGAAGTGTTACAGTTGTCTAATGGTGACGGGGAAAAGATGATATCACAGACCATACACACACAGTAATGTATATAGGCCTGGTAATTGGTTTTAGTTGGTCTAAAATTCATCTTCCATTAATGCCTGTAATTTAGATTCTATTCAATCTAATTTCAGTGGAACCCGGATGGGGTATTCGCAACCGGATCATCATTTTCAGTCTTACGGCCATCACAATATCCTAAATTTACGTAGAAATGCAAATAATTTCATCAGTTAACAGTCTACAGAAATAATAAGATTTTTCTGCAGAAATTTCACGTTAAATCATATCATTGATTTTAACTTACTCAGCTCGTTGTAAAGTTCTTGTTTCACTTCCAAAACTAACATTTGTTTATTATGCAAGTACTAGCGACTATGAACTTCGTTATGTTTTTCTTTGTAACTATTCTCTTTTAGATTTCGACGCGCAAATATTTTATTAATAGTATTTCGCAAAGTAACGATATAATTTCATTACGCCAGAGAAGTATTATGATACCGTATATTTCCAGAATGTTGCATGAGATGCAGTCTTCCGCACCGTTGGTCTAACACCCTTTTATGGTTGATATTATTACACCTACTTTTGCAGAAATTAAATTCATTAGCTCCCTCCCACGAACTTACTCAGTTTACAGTAGGTTGCAACAACTTGATTGAATTTCCCGGTCACTATTAAACTCCAAATACCTGCGATAAATCTTCGATGGTGTTCCGCAGCTGTTACCACTTTAATATGGATTGTTTTATCTGAACACTCGTACGTTGCCGGAAACTAGAATTTGTTCGCGAGAGAAAATTCTGATTGGGAGTTATGTCGTCATGTTATAGAAGTATAATTTTATACTTCACATTAAACACACGTTTAAGACAACAATATTAAGAGCTGTGGGCCCCATGTGGAAGTTGGTTCCGTTACAGAAACCTACACCATGGTATAATTCAATTTAACTTCAAGGGAAGGTCAAAATTTAAGGCAATTTCGAATTTCACAGCTCTGTCCAAAATATTTAACGGAATCCTGCACCGGTAACCGCCGATCGTTTCAAAGCATTATATGATAATGTGTTGTGAACTACATTGTGAATTATTTCCGTAATTTTGAAATGTAAGTGTTGGGCCGTGGTAACGCATAGACTCCTTCCCGCTGAAGAATGGGGTACCCGGCGCCGCAGCACGCGATTTTTAAGCAGGTAAAAAATAGGCGCCGTTTCTTGGAGAGTGAAAAGTCTGGCCAGGGCCAAATCCTTCTTAAGCCGCCCAAGAACTGGGACCGACGCGGCCCCATTTTTCATCGCAGCGCACTCCGATTAATTAACCCGATACGATTTGTTCCATCCTCAGCTTTGTTATTCGGGGACTGGCGGATCCGATTACTTCACAAAATGCTCACGGAAAACCCCCGATTTCGGTACGAAATCGGATTTTAAAATGTAACGTATTGCGGTCGGGGGATTTACATGTCCGGGCTTAACCGGCATATTCGTGAGGTTCGAACGTTGATTGCCGAATTCAATTATACGGTTGAAGTCAATCATGCGTAACCACCAACGTTGAAAAGTACAAAATAATGGAAAACACTTGGATCGATAATACTTGTAGAAAAGCACAAGCAGGTTTAAAATATAACTGAGAACGTATATTTTAAGTAACTATTCCTTAATCGAAGAACAATGCACAATGTTTTCCTACTTGTGGATTCCATACAATGATATCAGTTTCAGTTGGATTAACCACGTTAGTTGTATTAATCCAGTGTGACAACGAATCGTAACATATGCTTGAATGTCATTATTGGGGATTGATCCTCTTGCTAACAGAAACTAGGAAATTAAAATTATTCCTTCCATTATATTACTGATGAAATAAACAAAAGTAGTGTAATGAAGTCTAGAAACATTGACCGTAATTAGCGTGTAATTTTTACCATAAAATGTTTATTTGTTACGATTTTTTACCCACTAAAGTCCTTTCTAATGTCCTACCTCTTGTGCCATAATGTTTGCGAGTTTTCGTATTAAGAATGTAGTTTGTATCATAATATTACAATGTATTTATATTTTATAACGAGGTTGACAGAACGTCGGTTGGAAGAAGACAAGGGCAGTTGCATTTTAAACACACGTACGCCAGTACTTTGCGTACGCGCTGTCTTGACTTTCATCGAGCTGAGTAGCTTGGATCGGAGTAAGGAAGGTTTCCTTGGAAGAATAGAATCCGGCGTTTGTGGAATGTACCGGGCAGGCCCCAGGTTTATCGGAGCCAGTGAGACAATGGCGGCTCGTCTTTTGGGCGAGTCGTTATCGCGGGTCTTTCACCTGTTCATGTCTTGAAAATTGGCGGGCCCCGAGGCCGCCTATCGCCCCGACGACGAAGTCTCGGTTCGGTAATTTACGGGGCCCATTGTCGCCGTTTCCCCCGGCCGAATAAAAGAGAACCCGGCCACACTACCGCCCTCCGTTTTCAATTAGGCCGATTATTATTATCCTGTCTATTGATGGCGATCGTTCTGTTATCCGCCGCTGTTATTGGCGTGAGGGCGGCGGTCGCATTTATCAGGAACAAAGGGGATTTGAGCCGACCGCAAAATATGCTCGAGTGACGCCTGCCACTTAAACCACTTTCCAATGGGCTCCCTCCTCCCTCCAACCGACAAACGAACCTACCTATTTGTTATCCACAAAGTTAATTCCGGTTGTGAGTACCGATAGTATGGAATGGAAATTTGAATTACCTCGGTTTCGCCCGATTCATTTCGTCGAAGAAAGAAATTTGCTCTATTGTATTTTCCACATTTAAGTATTTAATACATAAGAACGTGACCGCTCCAAATTAAACTACTGTTATGAATTCATGTCCGTTGTCTTAGTACTATCATAAGTTGCTATAATTTATGAGTGCCAGTAATTATTACTACCAATTATAGTTGATTACTGTCACGATATCTGACTTTCGTGTCTAATTTTCTTTTGGTAGTTACAGAAATAGAATTGGTTGAATTTTTATGACTGCAGCTTTATTCCAACAAATTATTGTTCCTTAGTGGCCTGTTTAGTTTATGATCGCATTAGGCGGGTGATGCATGCCTAAAGCCTCGTAAATAGTTGATATTTCATGAAATATTTGGTATTCCAATCTTTATATAATATGATATTGATGCTATTTCGTCCTTCTTCATAGACATTAATCTGAAGGTGTAATCTGCGCCTAGGGAAAAGATTCATTTATAGGATGATTAATTAATAAAAATATAGCCGCTATGATTAACTATTTGGGCCCGTATTTAGCATGACCGTGTGGAATATATATTCCATATTGGTAATTAACACCCGTCCCGCCATGTGTGCGGATACAACTCTTCCCCACTCGAGGACAGCACAACTGCCACTACCAATTTAATACGAGCAGGAAATAACAGATAAATTAACAATTAACTGAATGAAACTTGTTCCATTGGGGATATTGAGTAATGTCCGGTGAAAATGTGGGTAGGTCGCAAAACTGAACCGAATTTATGCCCAACAAATGTGTCCACCACTGTAATTTTGTGTGGTGCATTTTATCGTACGGTGGTCCAAAGCGGAGGGAATATTGAAAGCTGGGTATAACTCCGGAATTGTACATACCGCGGAGAGACACATTCAACGGTGAGAATAACATCCATCGGTGGTCAATTATAATACTAAAAATTAATCATTTGCCCAATCACGCCGGTTTGCTGAAAACGGAATTAGGGTCGGTTGGCCGTGGCAAAGGCTGAGTGTCAGTATTCGGGAAACATGTAAATTGCAGCGGTTGCATTTTTGTCAACCATAACTCAGCATGGGAAATAATAGCACGGGCAGTCTGGCAATTAAAAACTGGAATATGCATGAGCCGGGCAACAATTCCTCGCTCTATTACATTCGTCATTTAAGCTTTGTCCTTTCCCAACTCCATTCGCCAGTAAGTAATACTACCAGTGGTATTTTATATAAAACCGTTCATTATTTGTAGTTACACGGTGCGGGGTGGGGCTGAATTTCATTATCCAAAAATTTAAAAGCACAAAACTATTATGCAAAGTATTAAAATGACGGTAACGAGTTTCGCTTTTCGTTTCGTTTTTTTTCAGAACTATTGTATAAATCTATCTTTCTTTTTTTTAAGACGCTAATCGTGGAAATCGTGGATTCCGTATTTCTTCCCGAGTCAGAATCGTTCCAAAAATATGATTTCGAAGATGTGAAATTCAAAGGAAGAGCCGCTACTTCCGAATAGTTTGATCCCTTCAGTTGTTAGTTGAAGCGGAACCCATATTACAATCTATTTCAGTTTACCGGTCCCCTTCAAGTGCTTTCGGAGGATACGGCACTTGAAGCCAAGTGGTCACCCTGCCTGCCCAACTGCGTCTGTCTCTAGACTTTTTTCAATACTTCAACGCGGAGTTTTAGCTCGTGTCATTTACCTTAAACGAGGTATCGATATCTTCGTATGAATGTTTTTGGAAATGATTAGATTTTTTCAAAAATTATTGTCGTCCGATTATTTAGATAGAATTCAGTTTTTCCACCAAAGCTTTCTCAACATAATTAGTGGCATACGCCTCCATATTCAGTCGCCAATAGGCGACCGTGTATGTATACTCGGCGACCGTGTTATAAAGTACTCAGGGTTTGATTTTTCTTAGCATTTTGTAATCTTCCAGAAAGTCTGAACAACCGGGTTAGAACCCTTCTTGTATTTTGACGTGATTGCGTGTACTAGTAGTGTGTTCTGAATGAAGAGTATAGTTATAGACTTGAATCAAGCTAACTAATGAAGTCCCACGAATTCCCCGGCGTATTTTTGCCTCCCTTAGCGAAATAGCTTAGGTCAGTTGGGCCCCTGGACGCACAGGACGGGTGTAAGGTAAAAGCGCAGACACGGGAAGGGAGTGACCCTGTTCTTAGCCACTCGGGAGACTTTCGGGAGGTCGGGACAAGTTATTTCCCCGTCGGTGGAATTCCGATGCTAATTCCTGACCGTGGAAGGCGTTTCATCAGTCGAGAGCAACTTCAGCCACACAAATTGGGAAAGATACACCTGACGGGTCAGCAGTACGGCTCATTTATTTTTTCATCCGGTGACCCAGAAGTTAAATGTTTGCCGCCTGCTAGGGAAATTTCATTACTCCCCTTTTTTATTTTTTTTTTACCTTCCGAATTAATTGGAAGGTTGGGCCACGCCTAATTGCCGGGGATGATAGCTCTCATTTCTTATTGGTCCCAACTCCTAAATCGCCCCCGGAGTCATTTCCCCGTTAATTAAACTGGTCCCTATTTATATATATAAACAAGATAAATGGCAGTATTTTTTTCATGATCAGTTAACCCATCGGCTAGGCGTTTCAGTCTTTATCAGTCGACGGTAGTACTTCATTCATGTAAATTTAATTTGATATAAACAATTCTAAATATTTATATTTAAAATATTAATCTAATATTACATTTCTGCTACATATGTTCAATAGGTCAATTAGATAATAAACTGTTGTTATTATACGCGTTTTTAAAATCGTCCTAGGCACACACACAATTGAGAGGCATATAGATGAGTAATACTGATCATAAATAATTATCTCATGGATTCTCCCCTAAGGCTCTAATTAAATACCTGCCAGAAGGAACAATAAGAAGTACAGAGGCTCATTGGACTGGGGCGTATATTCCTATTTCAGTTTACGGCGAACAAATTTAATGAAGGACGCGATATGCATTTAAAGGGCGGATGGTTCCTCCGCCACTACCGGAGGAAAAGGAGCTTAGTTTAATATAGCTCGGGGGGCGGAAACGTCTTTGGGGGAGTCTTCCCTCCAAGTTATTTTATCAAATTCCTCTGGCCAAACACGCGACCCAACTTGTGTTTATAAAGCGTATATGAGAGCCTCCGTCCTTATATTGTGTCCCGACCTCTATAGCACGAAACGCCGGGTTTTGTGGAACAGCGCCGAGATAAATTGGCAAATCATCCGTAATTAATACTCGTCCCTTGTTCTTAGTTTGGCGGAGAGCATTTGCGGTAAAGGAATATAAATACGACCGCTAGATATAATACGAATTAAAATGTATATTTGGTACTGTATCGATATACAAAATACATATTAGGTATATGGAGACTGTACATTTTTATTCGGTTCTTACAAATGTAGGAAATTTTAATGTTTTGGAAGGCAGATAAGTCCAAAGTGACATTATAATTTGAATAGCGAATCCGGCATAAAATATAATCATCCGTAAATTTCACACACTTGCGTGAAAAACACTTGGCTATAAACTCGGCGGGTGTTAAATTGCCGGCGTGTAGTTGAAGCCGGCCGTTTAAAGTCTTATGGCGCTGACAAGATAAACAGGCTGAGGCTGTTGAGATGTTGGCGGGTGGGGCCAAGTGTTTTCAGTTAAGTAACACATGCAGCGGGTTTGCCGGATGATGGGGACAGGCGGGTGGCGGTGGGGGGATGGTGGAGGTTGCAACCCCACAAGAGTGCCACTTGGCAAACTCCAACCTTCCCCTAGTGGCATTCCCGGACCCCAAATAAAGGGCCTTTACAGTTCCGTTTGAACGATTAATACCAGAGCACCAGACCAGTCCCCCGCACTTTCAATTAAATTCAATAATACCTCTTTTCTTTGCCTCATTAATTAGGCGAACAATTATTAATTCGTTTAGTTGCACATATTTATCATTATATGATAGTTAATACGAAGTTAACACTTAGCAAATCGGTGTGGTATACCGTTTTAAATCGGTATAGCACCAGATCATTGAGTTACGATCGATTACAAGTGTAAATATCTTATTGATATATCTCACTTGAAATATTACCCTAGAAAATGATCATGTATGTTTCAGATTTTCATTGATGGGATACGTCTACCAGATTTAATCCATGTTCCCATAAAACAAAGAATTTATTACTCCTTTATGACTGCACAGTCTAAAGTTTTCTGACAATATTGGCTATATTAATGGAAATATGACGTTATTATTTTTATACGAGGAGGATAAGACGACTAAAATATAAAATTTTACGATCAATCGTACATGAACGTTTTGTAACTCCATGTTTCGTACGGGTTATTTCCTTCGATGCCTTCAACACTAAGAGTTTACAATTTTACTTAATTACTCTTACGATATATTCTATATTAAAGTATTTTAAAACTTTTAATCATATTTTATCTCTTCTGCTACTTTCAGTTTAAAAATTGTAAATAAAGCTTTTTAACTCGGAGGAGTTGAATATGACTAGTTCCAACTGGGCGTGCACAGCCCGATCAGGTTTCACTATTAGATAGTGCTGTACCACGAATTATAATAAAACGCGCGTAATATTTACTCAAAATGAGTGGAAGGGCCGTGCAATAGGGAAAAAGGACGTTATCAGTTTCGACCCCGTGGGACTTGCAGAAAATTTAGAGGGGCCGATGCCTGATGCGTATTTTACGCTCTTTTTTTATGGCCGAACAATTGGCCCCGGGGACAATGCGTCGTTCGGCCGGTGATAAAATTTGTTTTCCGGCCTACCGAACACTGCCCCACACGCTGCCTTAACCCAACATACATCCCACTGGTTGATCCGCCCATCTATTTGAGTACAAATTAATTAAACGCTTTTGATTTTTGTCCTAGGAATTCTACCTGTGACTGACGGGGCAGTAGTTTAATTAATGCGTGTTTACAAAAGTAATATTTCCCTAGGAGATTATTACTAACAGCATTTTTGATGCCCTATTAAAACAAATACATTCATGCCTCCGTGGTGATTTCAATCTCTTAACCGATTTCGGTTCCGTGGCCGGTGGGTGGGTACACTGTCTTCCATTAGAGACAGCATTGTCCAGTTTGTGATTTAGAGCCTCAGTTTTCTCAGCGAAGTTGGCCCAAATAAGTCAACAATAGACCGACGACTCAGCCGGAGGCGACAATGGCTGCATTAGGATCTTGGGCCGAATAGTCTTCGCTTGCTCCCTCCCACTTAGTATTCACTTTCAAATTAACGGTTAACTGATTTAATGTGCAGCATTCATATCACTCACAAATTAAAAATATATTCGACTAATATGATAAAATATCTGTAGATTAAATCGAATAATATAAGTTGATCTTCTACACATGAGAATGTCGTAATTCAGTATTTTCAAAATGCGTTGTTATGTAATACTTTCCCGCTATTATTTATTCGGAAGATTTTTTATTTGGAAGGCTGGTTCTGTTTAATTTATTGCATTCATTCGAAAGGGGGAATTATTAATTGTATTATTATTTTAGCGTTTATCGAGTATCAGATCAGAGAGGTTCGGAGATTATCAGCGTTCGTACAACAACTGTCAATTATATTAGCAATATTAAATGTTTACTAGAGCTTTTAACTTGTTTGTTCCCCGAAGTGGGAGGGGAGGTTATACGAGATTTGCTGAACGAGAGCGAAGGAACGGCAAAGGCGGGCCTGACGTCAACAATATGTGCTCCAGTTTTCTCCGTCTGGTAAACAGTTCCCGTCCCGAAGTTTATTTCATCCCGAGGAGTCCATTTAGTAGGTGGACCTTTTTTTCAAGTTGACGTCCCCAGTTACGGAAGTCTCTCTTGAGACTCAAGCCCGCCCGAATCACCACGTCACTTTATAGATTAACCAATTCTCCGGATCAGGAAGGTTGTTATCCAGTTTTATCTCGGTAAGCGGAGTTCCGAATTTCGGGCAATCAGGTGTACCGGTTTTATAAAATCCCTTCACAATATTTCTATATTGGCTAACATAATACTCGAGCATCGCTACGGTGAAAAATATAACATATATAAGTTATTGGAAATTTAAAAAAAGGCTTTAATTTATGGAAATCTAAGTGCAGCAAATGAAGCTCTATTTACGACGGGGTTTGCCTTGTTGCATCCTTTAACTGCTGCTCCATTTTCCCACTGTATTAACTTCTGACCTAAGTCTGTACTGACCACTTTTGAGCGTCAGGATTTTTTCTGTTTATTTTTTTCGGGCAGGAGTTTTGGTTTTTCCTAATTGTTTTAAAAACGCATGACTCCAATTTAACCAATCCCGGCTTCGAATTCTGAATTCCGACATTCCTTCGGTTGGCCTATTTACTTAATTGAACTAATAACTCAACAGCCTGTTTGAGAACCTTCCCAACAACTGAAAGAAAGGTAAACTGTATGGGTGAATTGATAAGGAAGTAGGTGCGAAGCGGGAGCCGGCCGTCCGACAATAGTCGAAAAACAATAACCTGAAACAAAGCCGGGCTGTTTTGTCTGTCCCGTTGTGACCGGGCCCCTTTAAAATACTCAGCCACCCAAATTTTTTCAGTTTTGACTCCCTTTATTACTTTCACTGAGCCCTAACACTCTAATTAAAACTGGCGGTGTCTATTGTCAATGTCCGTCCGTCAGTCCAAGTTTAGGACTATAGAGAGGGATTTTTTTATTGCTCCCCTCTGCATTTCGACATAATTGTTATCGGTTAAACAGGAGGAAATCTATTTTAGATCATCACAAACTAAAATAAATTTAATTTTAGCGAACGGGAGTACATTACGACGGTGTTCACAAAGGGAGATATACCCTTTATTACATCTTGTTTCATTTGAAATATTCGCATGCGATACATTAAAAAATCCCACACATAAGCAACCGATCAACTACAATTCTACAAAAAATTGCGAATTTTCTGTTAATTATTTTATCTGTATCAGTAGTTTGTAGAAACCTTTTTTCTCAACGATATTACACTGGCCCGTAAAAGTTTGTCCAATGAATTTTCGCCTTCGTCTTTTCCTCACTAAATGGTGGTGACATTTATCTTCGGTATCGCCATGTCCAAACGCGCCAATATCGCATTCGGAATGGCGTGCATGTCCTAACCGAATAACTGGCCAATCAATCCGAGAATCGATCACTCAAACTGGAATTCAAATTGTAATTAAACGCAGCGCTTTGGGAGAAACTCAATAATGACCGCCGGTAAAGGTACTCGGTAGCCGAAGGCCGGGAATGGGATGGGATGGTTTTTCGATTATACCCCGGTGCAGTGAACCCGAATTGCGGTCTCGCCACTTGAATTGGCCCGGGGAGGAATGCCTGACATTTGGAAGAGACTTTTCTGACGAGTAGGGGCTTTCCGAGGCTCCCCCCAACTGGAATTTCAACGTCAACGCCCTGATACCGGAAGGGTCTTATCCGCCTTGACCACGTTTGTGAAAACCATGCATTTGGTGAACACGTCTTAGTTACAGCTTCATTACATGACTCCTCGCACAAAGTTTCCATTGGCCTTCTGAGAAGATTTTCTGTACCTCATTTACCAACGTCGTTGGACAGGTCCCCGTAACTTGCTCAATATTTAAGCTACATTTTATCTGTATTTAAGTAAACGTATAATGAATTCTTAAATATTTTACTTTACTGGATCGCGGGGTTTCAGCTTACCTCTTGTGTTATAGATGGATGGGCTGATATCAGCTCGTGGGAAGAAATGTATATTATCTATCTGATGATAAGTTTTTGATGCTATCAGGGAATCTGCGATATTAATCGCAGTGATAGATTAGTGATAATACGTTTCTGTTATTCCATAAAATATCCATCAATAATTCCTTCTCAATATATCATTCGTTCATTTTTACTAGCAAAATATTATTTGATATAATAACTTTTTAAGATCAAAATTTTAATCTGGTATATTATTGAATCCGTCTAAACACATTCAGTGTAAACATTAATATAACCATTTATTAGACACACGAAATGGTTTTGTATGGGGTTTTACGTGTATCTGGTAAATGGTGGATGAATATTTCATATTGGTATTATGTTAATCAATTCAAATTATGCGGCGTGGGCTTAAAATGATATTGACTTTACAAGAATTTATATACGGGTTAATCAAAGGTGGGAGTCCCTTATCGTCCTCGCCCAATGATAATGGAGAACGAACCGAATAATGATTTAACCCCGCGATCAACGCCGCCATATATTGCGGCGGAAGATTTAAAGTGGGTAATGGGCTAGGTGCGGGCTCGTTCTAGACTCCGAGTTACCAGTCCAGTTATTTATCGGCTCATTATTCCAGTTGAAGCGAATAAATTTTCGCCACTTATTACGCCGCTTGAATGTTAAAACAATCCGGTCACGCCTTTGCGGTCCAATGAAACCCGAGCCGGAGACAGAGACCGCTATTTTCTTGGCATAGTGTGACAATTCGTTTCATGGCCCGGGGGAAATATTTCACACCGTTTCGATTCTATTTTTCTGGAAAATTGAGGTAATTTGGAATATGACAGTAAAAATCAAAGGAATGGAACACCATTAGGGTCATCATTCAGTTTATCAGGGAATATCATTTTTTCCCAGTATGAAGTTTTAATTTTAGAGCCGAGATGGGATTCAAATATTTCCAAGTATCATCCTATTAATACAATACAATAATATTAAACATTTAATGCGTTAGTAGAATTGGCTGATCGATATCAGTGACATTTTTTCTCAAGTTATTAGTACATCAAAATATATTATTTAATTTCATTTTTTCATAGTTGAAATTTATAGATGTAATTGTCCGAATTATAATAATAATTTATTAAGATACCAAATTATTACAATATATTTAAACGTTGTATTACGTTATTTTTGTATGTACCGATATGCTATTGTAGCCGTTGTGCGCAAATAAATAAAAATGACATAATATTTCTTTTGTAACCTGAAAAATAATAGAGTTTGGTTGATAGAGGCAGAAACAGAACTAGGGGCGAGGGTATTGCTTCAGTGGACAACCATAACCTAATAGCCTGGGGCCCGTGGTCCATACCCGGCTCGCAAATGCGTCTGCCAACATGTATTTACTAACGTTGCCCGGCCTCATAACTCAATTATCGGCCCCCTATTCAGATTAAAGCAGCCACTCCTCAATTTTTAATTTTATCTCTGCGTTCGACACCACCTGAAAATTGATTTCTTATTACTGAATAATACAATTTTGGCAATACCGTTGCTGCTGATGTACCAGTGGTAAAATTTTGAAACAAAAGCGATGGTACTAAATATGTAGCGCAGTTAACATTAGTATGCCGCTGATTGATTTCTCGATTGTCACGTTAGGCATTCATGTCGTCCCACTACGACCGCCGAAGCACGATATTTTGACGTGATTAAAATTCTTTCCATTATTATCCGGGAGTATACAAGAATGGTGTGTTCTATTAGCCTAACAAAGTAGAATTTCCATAATTCTGGATTAATATCCATTATTTCTCCTAATCATTAAGAAGTTTCCTAGCCTCTTTTATATTCACCAGCATTCAAATTGTATATTCACAAAGGAATTTCATTACTTTCGGATATTGAGCAGTCATTTACATTCCGACCTTTCCTACCATTCTATTAATCTTGTCTCGAAATTTACATTCCGTATTCATTGTGATCCCGTCGTCGAGTAAAGTATGAAAAGTTTATCCGGTAATTTGAATCATTTATTCAAATTTATTACGACCGTTTTCTCATAAACAATTTAAAAACAATTTAACACCAGAGAATGTGTCCTCCTCTGACGTTCTGAATAACAGTCATTTATTATAATACTGAGTGTTGTTTGTAAATTGCTAGAAAAATTACATTTCTCGTATCCTTAACACTCTACTGACGGTAAAAATTCGTAGAGAAACATTAAAAATATATTTTATACAAAGTTTTAATAATATAATTTATTTGAAGGGCTGTAAAAACGTGCGGAATTGTCCACTTGCCGTTGGGGCACCTCTCGGTGGAGCTAGTTTATAGAATTAGAGCGGTTCCTCAAATAGTTATTTCGTGGAGTTTATTTGTTCTGCGCCTCTTTTAAACCCAAATCCGATTTCGAATTAGGAACTCAGCGATAGCGCTTTGTCCGAGCGTTGGTTGGGGTGCAGGGCCCTATTAGCCGTTGGAACCGCGTGCCCGGCAACGTATGTTTTACCTGTGTTATCTGGAATTTAAACCGGGTCCTGTGTTTTTTAGATTTGTGCCTGTTTGTGATGGCGAGGGGAGGGGGAAGGGGGGCACGTCAGCTCGTTTTTGTCGGCTATCAGTTGGGAGAGCCCGTGACCCGCAATACAAATCTGCTTAGCGCCCTCCCTCGTGCGGTAATGCCAGAAAGAATAATGAGCACGAATTAACGCAGCGAATTAATTAGTGAGGAGAAACACTCACAACAATTGTGATTGTTATTTAGATGATGGGTAATTTCAATTCTTCAGCGCATTGTTAGCCATAATCGAAACGGAGCTCGGATCATGTAATTTTTCACGTTTCAATGTATTAGGTATACGCCATCAAGATTCTGTGAAAAGAAACTCGGAACTTATCAAAACATTCACCATAATTCCGTATTAAAAAGCTATTTGAAATAGTATAAATCACATTGTTTCGGTGAAAAATTGATTCATGAAGACAAGATATCCGGTCGAGTACCATTATCACGCCACTCCTGAAAAACCAGCAGTGTCGGTTTGAGCGTGATAAAGAGCTATTTGAATGAAATTACTGCTTATTGGCAAATGCCACTGCACAACTTTTCGTTATCTAACACAATCCTTGTAGCCCTTATCGAGGAAGGTGGATAGACAAGGGGCGAATTAATACAATTCATCTCCATTCTGAATTAAAATAGGTTGTTGCGTTTCATTGAGATAGTGTTGCCAATTATATGGGCCGTATTAACAACCGTAATAATCTCTTGTTTGTACGATTACACGGTTTGAGTACAAATCATCTGTTTAATTTTGCGATATCTGTCAGTAAACAATTCTGGTTTCATAAACCTATAAATCGTTTTAGGAATATACACTTTGACACGAATCTATACACCTCACTATCTATATTAAAATCAAAATACGGTACAGTGACGAAATTATAATTTTAACTAAGCAAAAGTAAAACACAAAAGTATATATATTACAGCTTTAAGCCATGTTTCCACTTTTTTATTGCATTTTTCTTCAAATAATGACTGCAGGTCCTTTGCTGTTAATACGATAAATTTACTATTCATCCATAGCTAACTAAAACGAGAAAAAATTACATAATATTTAAAAGAAATTATTATATCAAATAAAAATTTTTTAAAATAATGCAAAGTACAGATCTGTGAGGAAAATGTATATTTCTGGCTTTTCAAGTGCGAAAACAGAATTTAATCTCATTTAGCTCTCGATCCATTTAGTGCCAGCTTTCTATTTCTTTTTCAGCTTAATTTATTGACCACGCGTCTTGTACAGCTGCATTTCTCCATTAGGTTTTTTTCTTAATTTGACACAGTTTTATTAATTTAAATAACATGGCTCAACACTATTACGAGTTACGTATTTGTTACACGGTAATACTTTAATTATTACGGTTCACTGATTAATACATATCGGGAGTCATCATATGATAGGGATTTCCTGTATCGGTTCACCTTTTTGATCTTGTTACAAATATAAATTTTCCTGTCCGGTTTTCCCCCGTCAGAAATACTGTTCTTTAAGCACGCCAAATTGTTTACTCCCACACAGGGATGTAATGCTGCGATCCCATTTATGTATTTGGATTTGATAAAAGTCGTCCCCCAGAGCTGAAAAAACTTTTGCGAATTTATAATCGGTAACGATTTCGGTGTAAAAGGAGGACATTGACTGGAAATAATGCCGTTATCTAATGAATCGGCATTGTTGAGCCGAGTTCTCAATCTGATTAATTATTCAAAACTGTCTCGAGTACACTTTCTGCTGAGAGGGCCCTTCCTCCCTCAAACTCCGGCCGTCAGTCATCAACCCTTTGACTGGGGGCTCCATTTCCACGGCTTAAATTGCGATCTAGAAGATTGGAAACTTTCAGTTTCAATTCTGTTCCGTATAAAATGATGACTAAAAGAAATTGCCGCATAAACGTATTGCCGTATAACGAAATGGGCCGTATAAAATTTATTTTATGATATCGTGTCAATTTAAGCTGATAAATTACAATCCGGCGTAAGTATCAGTAACATTAAACAAATAAGTAATAATATTGGTCACTATTTACAGTTATAAATTTACTCCTACGATCACCTAACAGCAGGTTTTGAATACATTTAAGCGTTTGTTATCTTTCTTATCTGTTAACCTTAACGCGTTCGTCTTTAAATTCCCCTTCCCGACCTATTATAGTACTTAGATGTTGTATAAATATTTTCGGTTAAACATTTTCACTTTGGAGATTAACAAAATCATTAACTGTCGAAGACTTTGATGTCATAGGGAACTGTTAAAAACGAAATATCTTGACAGTATATGTCACGTGCTTGTTAATGTAGTCAAGTATTTATTACATAAACCAATCGCTGTACACTAATCAGACCAATTAGTGTATTATTAATTTACATAACATTTTGACAGAACTATAGAGCAATGTACAGTAATGGAAAATAGTAGGGATTGTATATTAAACCATTGTAATACGTCGCTTACTCTAGGGAAACCGATTCCCATTTAGGATTGTGTTAGCACTGCAATACCGTATGATTAAAATTATTAATAATTGCGGTTAATAATACTATTAATGAGTAACAGCGCTCCATTCTGTTTTGTCGAAATAAACTTTATAAGCACCATCCGTTATAATCCCAATTCTGTGCGGCCTATTGAAGGTGCTGGTTTAATCGGCTTAGTTATTGATGAGTGGTTGTAAACATTTTGAAACAATTTAATATCATGTTCAATTATTAGGGAAAAGGGATTTGAACTTCTTAAGGAACTCTGACAAGCTTAAAAAAACTAGATACTTCACAAAGCAATTGCTAATAATTGGTAATCAACAAACTGAAATTAAGGAAGGTGAAGCAAAGAGGATACAATAATCTTGATTGTTCATCGATTTATTTAAATCTAGTTATTTTTATAAACCAAGTAAATGCCGTCCCCCAATCTATTTTATATCAGACAAATGATAAATACTTTACTTCAAGACAGATGGTTATAACAATGATTTGATTGTTAAGAATACAAAATACACACGGTATTCTCATAAAGGCTGGATTTAAATCTAAATAATATTAAATACGATTTCATGTTTCAAATTTTGATAAATAAATCGATTATAAATTCATGATTTTGCAGGGAATTTCTGGTTAAACTTCTTATTTCATTGTAAAATTGTATTCTGCCATCATCGTGGAGAAAACGAATCGCGCAAATAATAGGTGATTTTTTACCTTTCACGAAGCGGTAGAATACCGCTCAGAGTGCTGGGAGTACCGAATACTCGCCGAGTCTTGTAGGGTATTAATACCGATGGCGGGTGGTGCGATTTGAAGCCCCTTCCGCCTTATAGAAGGGCCGTTTCATTTTTTAAACCGGCCTTTACTCCGCTTCCGTGAGCCCGCTCCATAATATCTCGGGCTCCGCCCAACCTAAAATGTTTTTCGATTAAGACCGCCGCGTCGGCACAATCCCAGCCTGTCTCTATTTCTTTTATGTTATTTTTTATTTTCATCTCCGGCCGCAAAACAAATTCGTAAGAATTTACAACCTCTAATACTAACTTTCGAAAAAGTTTATTAGCACCGTATTATTTATTTGCGCTTTACATTTGAATAAGTTGTCGTTTGTGAACGCAGTTAATTCCTTTCTGCCTATACAGTCACGAACTCGGTTCCTTGACACGTTTCTCAATTCAGGCAACCGTGAGTATGAAGGGGCGAATATTTTCAATGGCGGGCTCTAACGTCCCCAACTAACGTGTCATAGTTAACTCATATTATTACACATTATTTAAACAATGCACCCTTCTGTGCCCGCAATCTTGGCATACGAAATATAACAATTTCACTCACGAATTACTCATCATCCTAATTCAATAGTCCAAACCCTACTCTGTCCCGACATCCCAAACGTTCCTAACAGATGAAAATACTTCTAAACAAACAAAAGGGAAAAGGGGAAAGTGGCACGGTGAATGATATTCCAAACCCTGCCAGACCTATTCCACACATATTCAATTACATTAATAGTATCATTTTTAGTATCATTACTGCTTACGTATGACCAGTTATAAGTTATGGATAAATTGAATGACCCTATTGAGAATGATAGAACGGGGGCGGGAAATTCCCTACTACAATATTGAATTTACACCTCTTAAGAGGGAAGCAAAAAGGCCCCATTCCCTCCTCACTTCACTACACTCCGCAGGCCCATTCACTTAACCATCTTCGGCAGCAAATTGCTTAATTGTATTAAACTCGACCTACGAAGTGAAATTAATAATCGAGGAAAATCTTTTTCCGATTTACCAATACTTTTTTAGAAGTATCCTGCCAATTTAGTACCGTATGTTCTTACCGTATAATGTAAGAAATATAAATCTGTAATTTATTATCGGCAAGCAAGGGATTACACTTTTAAAAATTATATATAATTCGTTCCAAAAACAGGTATTCCAAAATATAATTCAGTAATAAAAATGATACAAGTTGAAGAAGGGGAAGAAACAACCTGTGAGCCCGCTCACTCAGGCTCTTCTAGCGTGTATACATAAATTATTAGAAGTATCCGTAAGTATACATAAACTACAGACACAGCATCTATGGATTGATTAACTTAATATGCACCTTATTAAACAAATGAAAAACATTTTTTTAAATTAATAAATGAACCCCTCCAATAACTCCTTAAAATTGAGATAGGAAATGAAATAAGAACATTGTCAACTCAAAATGTGACTTATTTAAACAGGATAATTTTTTGTATATTTTAAAATAGAATACAATCCGGCAAACTAGATTCACATAGATCATCCTCGATGAGCACCAGTTATTATTATGAAAGTAATGAGAAGATGAACAGTAAATGAGCTGTTGTTAAGGTTCATGGCCGGCCATAATTCCTTTTTATCTTGTGACAAGGTTACAAGTTTATTTGATGCGATGGCGTCTGGAGTAAAGCAATTAACCGAGGCCTCTATTTGTCATGATTAATGAATCATTCACTCTCAACGGATCGAGGTCACGGGCTAATTGAGCCTGCCATATTTGAGTATTCCCTTCAGTTTGTTTCACTGGCCAACTGTCAAACGAATTCTTTCTTCTTTAATATGTAAAAATATTAAATTTCCAGCTTGATTTCCTACATATTCATTTTATAGCTATGAACGAATTGAGGATAAGAGTCTAAGATAGGTAAATATAAGGTAATTTATAGGAGGATATGAGGTAATTTAATACGCAAGATAAACCTTATATTTGTATCCAAATCACGTTTCAGTATGCACATGCGTACTTCTAACAATGGGAAGGAGCTATTAAATTCATATGAGCTCATATAATATAAATATATCGATATATTCTGTCGATAAATATATCATACTAATCACTTCAGGGTTTTCTGATTTTCTATATTGCGTTTACCCAAATGTTGGTATTACTGACTGAAAAATCGTGTGTTTAATTTTTTTCTAATTGGATGAGATTAGTTTAAGTTGAGTATCCGTATTTCACGCCAGGGAGAGTTTGTGAAATGTTTCATTTGAGAAGAATGGAAGGGGGAGGGGTGAAAAAAATGTTACCGACGTCGCTGCAAATTCAAACTAAGCGACAGGTTATTAATTCGCGGACTTAACTCCATTCAAAAGCATTATAAAAACCGGTCCCGCCGAGAGTCCAGGCCAAAAGATATCGCTTTAAATTTCAGCTCGTCACCCCAATATTTCAGAGGCGTTCCTCCCTTTCTTTGTTTCTTGTTTTTTTAACCCCCACTTTTTTGTTTTAGCGTTGTTTTTTTAATTTCCTTTTTTCTTTATTTGACGCGCCGTAAAATTTGTTTTCCCTTTTGTCCGAACTCCTGTTCAATAATAAAAGGGACCGAATTTTGTAGTCGGAGAAGGCGGAGGAGTGGCGGCTGCATTAGTCATGGGCAGCCCGCTAGGATTTCATACCGGCTCCGCTTCCGCCAAACGACCCGAGAGGGCCGTCTCCGTCCATTCGGCCGCCGAGAGCACATCAGCTCTGTTCATGTTCTCCCTCCTGCAGTTTTAATTTGGCCCCATTCCAACAACAGTTATTCCCTTCAAGAATTCTTCGTCCAATTTTTACATAATACCTTGTTCTAATTACAGCTAGCCTAGCGTTAATAACTTGGTCAAGGATAGGACACTTTGCTCGGAATCGAGGAAAAGGATACTTAAACAAGGAAAACGAACTAAAACAATTTCAATAGCATTTTATTTGAACATTAGTGAGAAACTTATTGGATACCTATGAACATTATACCCATGAAATCAATCTTTATATTTGGAGGAAGGTATGTTGCTTTTTGTTCGTACCTGAATTTCCTACCGATTGTACAACTCAGCATGAAAGACGGAGTTGAAAATAAAATGGGCTTAAAATTTTGGTAATGGGAAAATTAGTCAACTTATTTTGTTTGTAATGGGATCTGCACTAAATAAGACGGAAGGGACAATTGGCTTAATTGTGTTAGCTTACTTTCCACAACCGAGTACGACACCTTAAAATGCATTAGCCTGTTCTCAGCTAAGTCTAATGAGATAGCCTTTTCTCTCACGTACTTACACACACGTACATTTGGGCCGACGCTCGTGATGCGGAAACAAGGTATGGTGTGGGGCTTGAAACCAAGAAATTGAATTTCTGTGTAGGGCAACTACATTTGTTACTCGTTGCAATAAGAGCCTTATTGCCAGACGGCGGCCCCACTCCTTTCTTTAGACTGGTCTAAATCTCATATACTGGTGTAAATTCGATTTTCGACTTGAGATTCATAATAAAGGTACTGACATTACATGGCGATGTATTATAGCAATTTAGTATTGTCCGTATATCAATATGTATATAACGTTGGTAAAATAATACTAGTATACCACACTGGTGCAACAATTAGTATTGTTTAAAGTAGTATTGTGTAAAGTTTGGATTCATTCATATTTAATCTTCTCCAATGGTTGGCGCTCAACGGAAATATATCACACAACATTTTTAACTCCTAAACGCACGTTTTTAACCATGTACCAGGTTATACTTATGATTTACAGCAAATAACAATTTCATTAATATTATATATAACCGAGGGGAGAACGGGAGAATGAACTGAAAAAGAAATAATTATCTGCACATCTGTTGGACATTCCCGGAAAATTCCCCCACCGCTATTGTTGCCTTTGATGTTCTCCCAACCCGCAGTAAAAAAAAATAATCGGTTCACAAATGGCGATTACCTGATAAAACCAGTCTCAACCAATTTCCGTGATATTTTTGAACTCCCTAAGTATTGATAAGAATAAATAATCAATTTACAATATTAAGTTCGATTATCGTAAAAAATGTAATTAACGGACACGATTGTTCCAGTCAAACTGTAAACACAAGCCTACGCCATTGTCGATTTGATTGTTCGTTGCTCGTAAACTGGAAACAGAAACACGTTTAATTGAACTTTAAATTCGCAGGCACCGATAGAGGGAGGCCACCGATTAATTTTCGAGACCGTGTCCCATCGATGGAGGTCGCGTTTGCGCATCTCGACCAGATTGAGGCTGACCAGATTGAACGATACTGTCTTTGGGCTTATTTCACGCGGCGACCTTTCCTCACACAAAAGGCGGACAGAAAGGTCGCCGGCGCTTAAGAATCGACGCCTCTTCCATAATACTGGCCTTTGTAAAACTGGACAGTAGGCAAGAATGGATAGCGGTCAACTGCGATTTATGTTTTTTTTATTCCATGAAAAAGGAAAGGTTAGAGGGAGGTTTTGGGTGCGCCCATTCACTGATAAATATTACCCGGTCGGAATGTGGTAACAAATTTGCAATTTTGTCAAAATTAACTTCTGTCATATATATTACTCCGCCGTCGTTAATATCCTAGTAATTGTATTGTCATTAGTTAAATTTTCCGAATATAATTATGTAAAGAAGATGTCTCTTAATTTATTCAGATAGTATCATCCTCTTTCGCGTACATCTTAGATTGTGATTTTAGGAATTTCAATTTCATTCCGATTTCAATATTTGGGGATTATGTCATTTGGGATTGCGTTGTTCAAGATTCACCTGTCAGGACTGTTACTGCAGTAGTTTCTGTGGAAATGAAACATCAATTAACCCGTTTTTATTTCATTCCTATTACAATAGTTCCTTCCTATAACAGTATTTCGTTCGTATTTATCTATCGTATTAAAAACAAAACAGTTACAATGAAGTGCAATAGTTGAAATACAATTGACGCCCAAAACAATGGCCAATGGTGAATGCCGAGTGCCATGCGTCGTTTGAATGGCCCCATTTAGACTATCACTAATGACTTACTCGGGCCCGCATATAAACGCGCCGTCGAATCAATTCACCGATCTGAGAGCGTTAGGGTTCATTCGGTCGGAGCAAATTCACTGTTAGAATTTATAATCACGCCCTAGTAATGTCATGTTTTCGTCCACGGCCCACTACAATTGATGTAGTATTAAAATGCGTTATGTATTCAATCATATCAATATAATATATGCGGGTATGCACGGGCTATCAAGAAATCCACTTTCTAAACGTAATATACGGCCATCACCGTCCTAATTATAAATACATTTGTATAAAAATTGTAATTGACATTTTGCTCCAATCCATTTTGCATCAATTTGCTATTAACTCAAATATAATGAATCCGACGTGATTCGAACTAGATACTTGCATCTCCACTCTTCGGACACAACGTTTGGGGAAATGGATATTTGGAAATGAGATTAGGGATAAGGTGTCATTTATTGAAGTACGTTTAATATGTACTCAGCAAGATACTCGTCTTTGATTCCCGGTTATTAATTTACAGTAATTACATTACTTTCTAACAATATGTATGTTGCAGGACGGTATTTAGATTTACTAAACATCTCGAATAAAACATGTTTCACACGTATACTGGAACGATATTGTAATTCATTGAATTTTAATTAGTTGGAGTTGTTTTGACTTTATTCTTTTTGGTTACGTTTCTATTCTGTGGACTCCATTCGCCAATGTTATATAACTCTTGGGTTATATAACACATTAGGTTATATAACCTTGAGTATGCATCTACATCATTCTGAGGATCTCTTTTAGACGAGCCATAACAATATGAATTTTACAGAAGCTTGAGAACGGAAATATTCTCCGTTCACGTTTCTTGAATCGTGAGCACATTCTAAATTTACCGTTGTAACCGCTTCCTTTATGCGCGGCCTCGTTAAATTATAAGCAGTTTCGAAACACTCATTTACATTCAGGCACCTGTTTCGTACCAGCCCTCTCTTCACATGACTTGTCATCGGTTTATCTTTCTCCCGTTTCGTGATCTCCCATTGTACATACCGTTATCTATCTCCATTAAATGAGGAGATTACCATCCACTATGGGTTTCTACGAGCCTATATTACCTTATACTAGCCTCTATACTTCTTTATTTCTTTTACCTATCTAATTCAAGAACAATCAGTAAGAGTAATCAAAATTAAATATAAACGTTTGATAATCACATTGAGGGACCTTCCTCTTCTTTAGCAAATAAAAGTTCATATACTTACCTGTCAGTAATATAAATACATTAATAAAAACATTTCAGTATGAAAATTTCAGTCGAATGATTTCATACAAGAAAAAATTAACTTATATATTATAGTCTCAAATTATTTAAACCAAACATTTTTATTTTCTAGGCTGAAATGTCGCCCTCACTGTACAGTATAAGGATAATTGGATAATTACGTAACATACAACTATAATACTCATGAGTAATTACAACGCTCGGGCTAATTTTTTGGCTGATAGAAATCGACAAAATTATTAAAAACTATTTTCATTTAAAAATAATATTTTTAATGACTCAATTTGTTTTCACACATGCGGAAAATGCAAAAATTGGGCGTTCGGAATATCATCACTGGCCGCATTTTCGCCTGTTCTGTCCTATTCCTGCTCGGCGGTTTTCGGCTCTTCACCCGTTTTGGGGGGCTATAACTTAATCGAATGTTCCATTGACGTGTCAGGGCTCCTCAACGCCGATCCATTTAGGGCCGCGGGGGCAGCCATTGTGTCGAACACGGTGTGTGTGTGTGTGTGGCCTCCCGCACGCCACAATCTCCCACCACCCCACTCAACCGTTTGCATTTATTAATATTAATTTTATATGGCGGGGGGGGGGGGAAGGCCCTCTATGAGCGCGAACACCCCGGCTATTATAAAACGTGGCGGCGGGCCACGTAATATGTATCACATAACGGTGAAACGAAAACCGTGTCTATATATTTTACATTATTATTATTATTATCCACTTTGTACTTACGGTACTCTGTCCGTAAAACATTGATTAGAGAGAACAAATAATATAATTGCATAGACCAAATTCAGCGAGTGAGATGGAAAATCGCTAGAGTTGTGGCCAAAAGTCCCTTTAAATCCAGGCCTACAGTTACTTTTAATACAAGATACTTGATGTATTAAATAATAATGTAAAAGACAACATTCCGGACCTGATTGTCGACTTATATTACAATACTGTATTTTCCCACCCCATTCACACCACCTATAGTGGAAGTAAATGAATTGACAGCTATGAACTGGTAAAATGGTTTTTTGTTACATTTCGTAATGATAGCGTTAGCATATTTTTCACATAAAAAAATGTTCGATCTGTAATATAGCGGATAAGTAGATCCAAACAATTTAATCGTGGATTTTTAAAACAACGATTACATTAAAATTATTTTGTCAACGTGAAAATAACTAGGGACATTGTGCCACGTGTGCGGGTGGGATTTTGTTAACGGTGTCACCCTGTGCGTAGAGTAAGCCATGTCTGAGGGTAATATAGGGGCGGCTTCCCGGAAACAATTTTCCCTCGGAGCCATGGCTCGGACTAAGCGGTATTAATTCGGGACAGAAACGAGGGCGCTCTGTGCCACCCCGTAACAGGCAATTGAATAACAACGCCCCCAGGCCCTAGTCACGGAGGCCCCTGCCGTCATGATTTATCTCCCGCCCAGTCATTGGCTTGCATTATTACCGGTGGTGAGTTTAGAAAACGCGCTGCTAACGTAAATTCCTAATCGCAATCGGGGATGTCGGCTGAAGATTATACGCTGTTTTTACTTTTCCCCGTCCGAAATTTATGTGACAAACTTATTGTGTCTTATTGTGTTCATTGGACACAATACAATATTGGTATCTCATTCCATTACACTTCATCTATCTATGGACTAGAGTCTTTTAGGTATTTCATCTATACTTAATGATGTATAACACCATTTTACGGTCATGCGTTAGTCCATAAAACGAAACCTAACATCGACACGAAGGTTTTTATTCTAATCAATATGCTGGAGTTATGTCGTCCTTTCGGAATCAACTCAAATTCTCTTGAAGCGTGGTATGAACGCGCCGACCTGGGTTCGAATTCCGCTGGCGAACCAAAATTATCTCCAATTGTAGATTTCATGTATTTAATATATTATACATCCCAACGTTATGAAAAGTACTTTTTTCCGATTTAAAAATAAACATTCTTCGCTTTATTTTATTGGGATCAAAACCAATTTTTGTCAGCTAGTATTTCAGTCCCTTACAACCATGACTGTAAAAAATACCGCTCTAGGAAACTGGGCTCAACACGATTAAATGTAAGGTGACCCTTCGTTTTTTAAAATTTCAGCGGTTCGTTAATCAGTAATGACGAGGGCCTCTCGCTCAGACCTTGGGATGTTGACTGATCGTCGGCATGGGTGAGGTCCCAACTCCTATATATCGTAAGCTTAAACACTTATTAAAAGTATACGAAAACCGTGTTTGCCTTTCTTTCTCATCGAATATTTAACAGGTTGAATAGAAAAAAAGAGACCAAATTTTCGTTTATTCTTGATTTTATTCGGGACGAGGGTCTTAAATAAATAAAACGGTAACATAAATTGTAGTCTTGAGACTGAGCCAATTGTGTACATCGAATCGTTTTCTGTTGAAATGCAAGCAAGAAGAAGAAGCGACCGATACAATATAAGAATTTATTACTCGAAGATATTCATCTAGTCAGACAACTCCCTCCCACACCCACTCTTGGGACACTTTGTCCACAACGCTGGTTTTAGACTGTCACACAACTTGAAGAAAACGCCTCGTAAAATGAAGAGTTTATTCTTTGATAGTTCTGTTTGTCAGTAAACTTTGCGAGCTTACGTGAAGTGTATTAAAGTTTAAAATGTCGGTGACCGCGTCTTAAAGTGTTAAAATCCAGAACTATGTAAAAACGATATATGAAAATATCGTTACGTTTTTCAAGTTTCTAAAAAATAGGAAGACCATGTATAGAAATAATTACGTTACAAGAATTATTGTCAAAGAGTCGCCGCCGACTTCCGGCGGCATAAAAGGAAGAGAATTTTATACTTTAAAGTTGAACCGAAACGACGGTTGTAAATAATTTTTAGGGGAAAACAAATACATTAACTGGGGCCACAAAACCGGTTGACAAAATGAGATGGCTGCTATCGCGGGGGCCCAGTTTTATAGGGAGGGCCAGCTTTTGAATTATTCCCAGTCTGACCCAGAAAGCTGAAACTTGGCAAGAAATTCGGTGGGGATTTTTTGATTCCTTCTTTTCTGTTTGGCGTGACCATGGCCATAGCCTATGTCCATTCTCCAAATGCAGTAGTCCAATTAAAATTAAAGTAAAACATTTTATTAATGTTAAATATACAGTATAATGTAATTATAATGCAAAATATGTAATGTGCCACAATTTTGAATTGTAGTTATTTATGTTCTCACTTAACTATGTGTGCTCAGCTTAATGTAGCGGAAAAAACCACAGGGAATGAATGAATCTTTACATTTTCCAGAATTCGCATACAAATCTCATTCAACCCGGATTCAGGAAATGTCCAGAAAATTGTTATTTTCTGAAATTATATTTCGGTAGAAAAATGAGCTGAAGATTGAGAGATTTTCAAAACGGCGTTAGGTTTTATTTCCAGAAGACAATAAGAATTGGGTTTTTATCTATGGCTGGGTGCCGGGTCGTAACTTTCGTTGCATAAAACGATAGCGGGTTAGAGGGGGGGAGGAGTGCCCCTTTACAGCTCCGGGCGTCACCTCCCTATCCCTTATTACTGTACCCTCTTTGGTTTACGATCCCCTCCCGAATTGCAGGGGATTTAATTCACCAGTTGTAGGGCGAAATGCACTTCTCCATGACATGGCCCTACAAATACAGTGCATAGAAAATGAATCATTTCGCAGTATTATATAACAAAGCCATTATTCAAATGAGGTTATACTGGCAGTAGCGAATATCTCATAACGACAATTTGACAACAAGCGAACAATTGAGAATATGAATTTCGCGTGCACGAAATTCGATGTTTGTTAAATGTACGATCAGTACACTCGTGAGATCTAAGTTAGATAGTCCCGTTCAACTATTTCCTACTTTTAAGTTACCTGATATACAACCGTTCTTACAACTGAGGGTCATTTTCCAAACATAATAAGGTTAGGAAATTGAAAAGAAATTGTTAAGTCACTGGCGACAGAGGACTGACTGAGGTCTAGCTGATAGAAAGGCATCCGAGTTAACTGTTATGTGTTAGATGTATTATATAAACATTAATACTGTATTTATTTTATGAAATAATTTGTAATTGAAATTTGCAATTTTATTCTAGAACACAATTATGTATAGTGGAAATAACTGAAACATTCTTTCCGCCATTGAAATTATATATTAGTTAATTTTTTTTAGCCGACCTAGTAGTTAAACCAGGTAGGAGTAGAAAAAATATTCCAAAACTCAATCGCTTCATCTGCAGTACAAATATAGAAAATCGGACAGAGTATACGCATTGCTTTCATTACGTAATGGAGGAGGGAAAGTGAAATTCATATTTTTCAATTATGAGATATGGGGTGTCAGCGCTCCCTCTCCCTAAATAAAGATCGAGGCGTCTACATTAAAACTAAAGTCGCATTAACATTAATATGTCCAATATATTGCCGACATTATTTCCCTATTAGAAAGAAGTCCAGTTTCACCTCCAAGTAGCAAGAATAATTAATGACTGGGCCGTTTCGAATTTCAAAATCCCAAAACTAATTTCTAGAGGCCGGCCTTCCTTGTTTTCATTTATTCCGACTAGGAGTTTCCTTTCCATACTTTGTAGCCTCATAAAATAGTTCGTACTAAACATGATTTCAGATTTTAACAACGATTAAATGAAGTCTGCAATAAAATTGAATCCTATTGTTATTCTATAATGTATTAACAGGTAAGATGTGATTTAACGGCCACAAGTCCATTTGTGGTGAAAAGAGAGTTCGTATATGGTCTTCACGCTGCCCGACCGTCACGGTCGGCGGTTTGAGGCATTTAGCCCAAATAAAACTGTGGAGCTTTTTACTCTTTTAAGTCTTGTGTGCCCGTATAAATCGAATAAAATAACACAACAGAAAATATAAATGTGGTAAAATCATCGTGGCACAAATGCAGTCTCAGTTTTATTTGTACGCAATAATACCTATCAAAGGAAGTACAAGAAGAGGAGAATATTGGTAGATTTTAGTTCATTGACGACAACCAATAGAGTTCATACCGATATTTTTCGTCGATTAGATAACGACAACTCGCATTAATCCTTAATAATAACAGCCACGTCGTGAACAGGATAAGGAAAAGATCTCCAGTGTAATAAATAAAATTAGCCATAAAGCAACGCTCCATAAATAGTCCGTTATCTTAGGCCAATGATTTATATCGGAACGTCTCGTCGTTATTTTCCGCGCGTTACGTCTTTCCGGGCGGGCTTGCCGACGGCACTGGAACAAATAGGGGAGAGCCCGAGCGATGAGCGTTATTGCCAGGATTTCCTCGAGAGCCTCTTCCCCCACCCACACTATTTCTCCCGGTTTCGTCGGCCATGGTTCTGAACGTGTGCAGCCGGCCAGTTAGCCCCCTCAGTCTGCTGGCTTACCCCGCCTTACCCCATTACAACCGCCCCGCCCCGCCCCCGCTCCCGCCCCATCCCTATATACACCTCATCCCAAAACCGAAAATCGGCCGCGGACTGAGCGATCAATCGGTTTCAGTCTCCAACCATTTCTTACCTCCGTGAGAACTTTTTTTTTAAATTCGTAGAACCATTTTAAATATAAATCGAGATGGGTTCGTGTGAGCGGCCACAAATAGTGCACTCATTTCCTTTGTTCCATGAAAAATCATTCATCTACGGATTTAATATTTTAAATTATAAAGTATTAGTGATGTGAGGAGTACGGTATAGTATCTAGTCGGGTAACGATTAACCTGCATTTTTAATTACTAAATACCACTAATTCTATTTTTATCTATACCTTAATTAATACTTCTTTTCTGATAAGACGGAATAAGTGTAACAATAACTGCGGTAAGCTTTACGATATAATTTTTATTTATCAGTAGAACGTTGCTTGACTTTATTGGACCTGAGGCCTCTCAGGCTAGGCTCTTGAGATATTAGGGACCGCACAGTGCTCCTTAATCACTGTTATTTTATAAAGGTGGCAAAGCCTGGTCCGAATTATAACTAAATTACTTTACGCAATTAAACACAGCACTGTGGTGGCGGTGGATTTTGTTCTCATTTAGAATACTGCGCCGATTTCAATTTTGGACAAATATATGTTTTTATAAATTTAAAAATCATTTTATCCAAGCACATCACATTCCGTCAAGAAAATAACGGGACAAAACGAAATACTGAATTAAGGAAAATATGGGCAAGTAGGCCCAACGAACTTCAGTTAAGTGCATTTCCGCACCACCCTCAGGGGGCGCTAGTTTATCGGTGCAAGTAGGCCAAACGAACTTTAGTTAAGTACATTTCCGCACCACCCTCAGGGGGCGCTAGTTTATCGGTGCAAGTAGGCCAAAAGAACTTTAGTTAAGTACATTTCCGCACCACCCTCAGGGGGCGCTAGTTTATCGGTGCAAGTGCACTCAACGAACTTTAGTTAAGTACATTTCCGCACCACCCTCAGGGGGCGCTAGTTTATCGGTGCAAGTGCACTCAACGAACTTTAGTTAAGTACATTTCCGCACCACCCTCAGGGGGCGCTAGTTTATCGGTGCAAGTAGGCCAAACGAACTTTAGTTAAGTACATTTCCGCACCACCCTCAGGGGGCGCTAGTTTATCGGTGCAAGTGCACTCAACGAACTTTAGTTAAGTACATTTCCGCACCACCCTCAGGGGGCGCTAGTTTATCGGTGCAAGTAGGCCAAACGAACTTTAGTTAAGTGCATTTCCGCACCACCCTCAGGGGGCGCTAGTTTATCGGTGCAAGTGCACTCAACGAACTTTAGTTAAGTACATTTCCGCACCACCCTCAGGGGGCGCTAGTTTATCGGTGCAAGTAGCAAACGAACTTTAGTTAAGTACATTTCCGCACCACCTCAGGGGGCGCTAGTTTATCTGTGCAAGTAGGCCAAACGAACTTTAGTTAAGTACATTTCCGCACCACCCTCAGGGGGCGTTAGTTCGGTTGGCGCCGTCTATCCAATAGATACTAGACCGTCAAGACAACTCTGTTATGCGGGTCTGCATTAGAGCGCCGTAGTATTTTCATCAATAAATTCCGTAGTTGGATGGAACAGGGGTCTATCTTTCATACATTCGTTAAAACTCCGAGCTATCGGGAACACTCAAATCGTTAGAAAAAATAACATTAATGGAAAGTGTTCAGTTATAGCTCACAATAATTATAAAACCATAATTTCTATGGACGGAGTATGGTCATAATAAAACCCTGTAAACGGTTAATTAAACATAGTTACACATGAACAGTCAGTATGACTATTTCAGGTAATGTATATTGAAGTTTCTATTCCACCTCTCGGTAGTGAGTGTTAATTTCAGTTATATGTGCATGTAATATCGTGTCAGTAGTTTGCTTTGGCCCACGCCCAGAATAGACAACTGGTAGGTCTGACGTGATTCCTACTCCGAAGTAGTTTAGTGTAGAACTACTATTATTATTACTGTAAATATCGGTTTATATTACTGGAAGGGGCATTGAGGGTAATATAGTGGCATTAAATTTACCTTAAACTACAAATATTATCGTCTACTTTTGCGTTTACGCGTATTAATTTTGTAAAGAAAAATTTGAAATATAAGAATATTGTAGATAATTTGGTCTACAATCGGCCTGTGCCGACACCGATGAAAATAGGCCCTTGAGCGGGTGTCTGTGGGCCAATGCTTGCCAAACTTTTTTCATTTGCTACCGCTCTCCTCTTTCACGGTTAAAAAGAGGGTATTCTGAAATTGCTGGCAACGCCTCACAGCAATTCCGGACCGGACAGGAAAAAATGTGAACAATTCACTATAATTCGAGATGAACCTACACCACTAGCGTTTTTTTCAATCCTTTTTCTGGTAGTTACACTCATAATTTATAAGTTCATCCGCAAGTGTTTTGTGGTTTTCATTTGACCGAATGTGTCGGGCTTGGATTCGATTTTTCCGCAATTAAGGTGTATTTCAAATAAACTATTATATTATTTCACGTAAGAAGAAAGGCTTTTATTAATAATATCATTATAATTTTGAAATTTTCGTCATTTTGAAATATTGAAGTTCACGAGGAAGAAATACAGTTAAACTGGTAAGACTGATGTATCCCCTTTATCATTTTTCTACATATGAAATAATTGGGAATATAGAGAAAATCATAGTAATAGGAAAAATAGAATAACAAAATGGGGAGGACAATTTCCTTGGTTTCATTTGTCATTGCCTTAAATTATCAACAATGGAAATTCGAGGAAATTAACGGTCTGAAAACCGATGGTACAAACACCCAGTTTTAAATAATTAAAGGGTAAGGTTCTACTTTGTCGATGGACGGACTTGTACTCAGGATCCTACAATTACAAGAGTAATTTGGATATAACGAGTTAAAAATAAAAGGCATCGAAAGGGACAGACTAAAGGAGGCTTAACTTAATTCGTCCTCGTTTTAAAGAAACTAAAGAACGAAGCTCGCATTTGAACCTTATTCGGCTCCATTTTTCCGGCCATTGAACCGAATGACGATTGCGCTGTGTGAAGAAGAGTTGAGGTTTAAATTTTACTGCTTAGTTTATACTAAAACCAATCTAGCGATAAACCATAATAGTTATTTCGCAGAGCCTTGCATGCTTCGATTGGTCTGTCAGTGGTAATTTATCTGCGACAAAGCACCCACAAATTCTTCAGCAATAGCAACTCAGAGTTTAAATAAAATCCGACCAATTAACGGATCTAGCCTTGGTGTTTTCTGTTTTTCCCTAATGTTATCACTAACTAGACCTCTGTGAGTTTATAGCTTTCTGAATTGGATTTGGCCAAAACCAATTAATTGAACTGAAGGTATTTTAATATTACATCAAAGTTCAACTTATGAGCTATGGATAACTTATGGAAAGTTATCAATTATGACCTACCCTTATACCAGTGCAAATCGACCTATTCGTCATCAATCTATTAACTTGTTTTCCTGTTGTCCATTGACAAATTCCTGTTTTTGGTATAAACAAAATGTTGTATACGACAATTGAGCCTTACAGTGATTACGTTGGTGTGATATTTCCATTTTTTTCCATAGTTTGTACTTGAAAATGGACTTGAAGAGGTCGTTAATTTTGTGGCCGGAACAGATAGTCTCAGTTGAAAAAGTAGAGTTAGTGGTATTTGCTATAAAAAACGTCATACATCAAGCCGAAGTTCCTGTGGGGAGAAAAAAGCAACAGCATATTTGTACTGAAATAGGATCTCTCTATGGCCTTTAGCTATAGGAAGTTAGAATAGACTATGAAGTTCCCTGGCAATGTTCGAATTCATCTTGCTTCCTCACACTGCGGTACTATTAGTTAATACTGGTTCAAAACTAGTTCTGGAATCCAAATAGGATACAGACGGGTCACGTCCCCATGTTCAATGAATTATTATTAATTGTAATTTTATTATTAATTGTACTTATGTTTTTAATTGTACTAAATCAATAAATCATAGGCATGAGCATTGGAAAAACAAAACAGCGATTTTCTTTTCTTTTTTTTGCTGAAAGCAGCGTGAATAAGGCGTGGATTGACTGTAATTAATAATAAAGGCTGAGGCGAGAGGGGAGCATTGATTTGTGGATTGTTATCAGCCCGCTCGGGCTTGTAAATCTTACACGGTGGAACGTCCTTCTCCTGAACTGTGACCTCCTTCTCTACACCCCGGGGAGAAATATTGGGAGTCGCGAAAAATACAGCTTCGCACCCTTGCATATTGGATTAATGGCGATAACAGGAATCGTTTACTTTAAACGTAATCCGAAAAACATATTGGAGGTTGGCTAACGGCCCATACATCATTGCCGGTAACAACAAGTCATATAAATCATAAAGGCTTTCCAACGAGCCTTTTTGTAAGGCTGAACGAACTTACTCTGGACAGAAGAATGAATGAAAGATATTTAGATCGTAATCCGTTGAAGGGGTCTGAATTTTAATGGAACCCTTCGCGAGTAGGCTTGCAGCGGATGGAATCAAACCCGCGGATCAGTCTGCACACGCTCTAGCCGAATTAAAAAATACTTTTCTCTTCATACACGTTATTAATAAAACTTTTACTGTGTGACATCAGATATTTTGTGCCATCGTACGTAGTGAGATTAGGTAGTGTCTGCATATTTAGCATTAATATAAATCTAAATTTAAATACTTTATTGCTTCGATTATTCGAAATTCACTGACAGTGACATGGTAGCTTCAAAATGATGTGAAGAAATCCTGTATTTCTGTTCCTGTATTATCCGTCTGTTGCAGCTATGCGAAAGGAACAAGAATAAACAGGGTTTTATAAGAAGCTTTTTACTGGAGAATTGACAATAAAATCCTGTGTTGAAACGAGTTTTATTTTTGAAGCTCAATTCCGATAAGTGCATAGCCCTTGAAATTGGAAGTCGCTGTGAGTTCAAAGTTCTAAAAATACTAACGAAGAAAAACGACTGGCATTTCGCTTCTTAAATAAGAAATAGTTTTGTATTTTATTAAATCGTAGATACCCATTCCTTTCGGGCCAACACATTTTGAAAACTAAGTAATACCAGTGCATACCGAGATGAACAACACGAAGAACATTTAATCCGTCTTCTAATTTACTATCGGCCAATATTTATAGTTATTAACTGAGAATGATCCAAATGTTAAGGCAATAGAAACTAGTAAAGAAACGTACGCCTTGAAAGAGGAGGTTGGGAGTGGGATCGCCAGTAAACAAGCGGTAGAACCCACCGTCGTTAACACCCACTACCCACTAACAGTCAGCCTCTCTCCTGAGATTCGGTCTCATCATCATTAATCCCCCTCAAAAGATTTCCCTGTAGAAATACATTAAGGGATAATTATTCACATACAAGGGAAAAATACAGCTTATGCTGTTGTAATACTGCAGACTGTTACTGTAATTAGGAATACTCCCCAGTAGACGTTTAAATCAATTGAGCTCGTTGAGGTCTTCAAACGAGCCTTAAATATTTGCCTTTAAATAGATCCCCCCGTTGAACAAACCGTGTCCGTTTCCACGGCGGCATGATTAATAGCTGGGGTACTGGGGGCGAGGAAACGTCGGAACGAACGGCCGTCTATGTGGACAGTGTCCTCCCACAAAGACGGATCGAGGGACAGGGGGGGGGGCTCGGGGGCGGCGACGTTATTAATTAAACGGCGCCGACCCACCCTTGCCCGGCAAGCTTCGAAATTAGTCCGACTGTTCAACACCCTCGACAGAACCGGCCAAATCAAGAATCAGCTATCGGCAATGTACCCAGTAATGACCGTCCTAGAAGTGTGGCCAGAAACATGAATAGAATAATTACGGCGAACAAAGTTTGTTGGAAAAATTCGGGAATATTTGACGTAATTCATGTCCTTTTCTCTCCTGTTTTTCTCAGCAATAGTTTACAAATTTCGATAAATTTATTAATAACGCACAATATGCGGGAATGCTTACACAATATTTGATTTATTTTTATTACCACTTTCCATTAATTGTACTCACAACATATTCGCTATCTTGGGCTCCACCTGGACAAACGACTCATGTGGAATCCCCATACCCGACTCAAAAGAATCGACAATAATTTGGACTCTTAAGGCCATTACTAAAACGGACATCAAATTGTCCTTAAGTAAGAAACTGACAATTTACAAAGCGATACTTAAACCGACATGGACACACGGTATAGAGCTATAAGGTTCCACCAAGACATCCAACATCGCCCGCATCCAGAGATTTCAATCAAAAGTCCTTCGTACCAACCTTAATGCTCCCTGGTATGTTTCTAACCACACAATCCACCATGACCTCAACATACCGACAGTCGACGAAGTCACAAAATCTCGGTTCCTGAACTTCCACTCCCGCCTTTCTCCTCATCCTAATCCACTCGTTCAGTCCCTTTCCTCTCTTACCCATCCATAAACGCCGCTGGCCTAGAGATCTTCTTAGCCCTTAGACTATAATTGTTCTTGCGTGAAAAGTGCCATCTTTGGGTGGTTCCTTATCACGAAAAACATGTGAAAAAAAGTCAGCACTTGTACTTATAACCTAAATTATATTTTGTTGATTGTACAAAATAAAAAAAGGTTATAAAAAAATGAATTGTACTAACGGGTACTGAAATTTCAACAGATCTGAAGAGCTACAATAGGGACGATGTTTAAATCGGTAAGTAAATCGATACCTGACATCTTTTTCAACCGTCGAATTTACGCGACCATGTATTGGGTTTACTGAAATATTAATTACGAAATAGACCGGTCCTGCAAGTTTTCGAAACCCACGGTATAAAGGATGCTAGACGCAGGGAGCCACAAATCGAATTCCGTAGGCACTATTGACGTTCGTAAAACGCTGTGCGGCTTGGCCCGGGTTGAGTGCATCCTCAAGACGCGGCGGGAGTTAATTTGCATACATTATAAACCCTCGTATGGGCCATTATGTGTATAGAACGCGTCTAATATTAACACGTCCTCTTCATTTTCAGTCCGCCTCCGACATTCCAAAGCTACTTCGGCTTGGGGCGAAGCCCCCAATATTTTGTACTAGCAATAATTATAGTAGTGATTTCAGAATACTAAGCTGACATAGGAATTAATCATTTCAAGAATTTTAATGAAAAAATGATATCATGGAGTTACTTTTTTCAGTTTCCTCTGATGGAAATAGTATGGCCCCGTACTGTAAATATATAGTTTTGCTCGTATTGTTAATCATCAATTATATATTACTATATTATAGTGTTTATTTTATTATATTTATTATTTTTACTTACGGCTTCTTTTAGTAAATTATTTATTATGATCTCAGTCTGTTATTTTTAATTTATACCAGGAAAACAGTGCTATATATCGAATGAGGAATAAGATACAACATATGTTAGGCGTAATTATGTATATTTTAACTTCCACGTCAATATGGTAAGTACCAAAAATATTAGTTTTCACTGATATGTCTGGTAAATATTTTCGGATCTAATCTTCGCCAGAATTTAAGCAATCTTAATGTTAGCACTGTGAAATTGACACGTGTACAGTATATTATAAATTGCGGTGAATATACTGGAAGCAATTATTTAAATTCAGACAAGACAACCCTACTATATGTAGAGATATTACTTGTGTTTATTGGGCAGGGGAAACGAAACCTGTTCTGTTTGGAATACCTTTTTTGTGTTCGCGAGTGGTTGGAATATTGTAGTTTTCGCGTTTTGTTTCGTTTCTCGTTTCATTTGCTAGCAAAAGACCAAACCAGCGACGGGAGACAGAAGAACGCGAAAGCTACAGGAAACCTATTCACACTGGATTAGGCGATTAGATGGTCACCAAGAAGATAGCGAAAGGATTAATCCATTTTGTGCGATTTTTCAATAGACTCGCTCTTATCGCGAGTTCAATATGGCGCATAATTACATAGAAAAATCCTCACCTCCATAACGATAAATATAATGAAATCATACAGGGAAATAGCTTCCACTGGTCGCTATTTTGTTCAGTGTTCCTGTCCATTAGCTCCTATCTTCCCACCCTACCTCACACCTATACATATACACTTTTAGTATGATCGCATTAAACTGTGTACTTGTAATTGTGCACTCGAGGTATGCACTGTAATGTTTTAGCACTTGTGTTATATGTTGGTGCGTAATTTGTTTCTACACAGGGAACAAAAAACTGGGGGCCTATACGGCAGTGCTATAGTGCCCCCTATCTGGTGTCACTGGTGGATTTCACGGGTAAACGATGCCAGACATCACTGGAGACATACTTGGGCAGAGACTAGAATGCGATCGGTGATTTAAAAATGTTTCCGTCACACCATTAGGGAAAGTTGTGATCATATAGATCTTGATTTATTTCAAAAATTCGCTTCCCTGTAGTGGCGCAGTTATTATCCGCAGGTATTAAAATTTAATTTTGTCCCACTCGTCTGTCGGCCGTTTTATCTCCTACCTGCCGTCAGCGCGCCCCGTGACGATCCACCCCCACTCGGGTCTTCTGTAATCGTGTTCCCGTTCATTAAAACCTCTATCGCTGAGCCCCTTCTCTTTTTCACCTCCGAGCTTTCATCTGAAAATTTACGGCGACTTGGGAACAGATATTAATGCACGAACTTTTCCCCGACACGTAATTACAGTACAAGTCTACTCCTTGACGGATCCTAGATTTATTAGTTATGTCAGATTTATACCACCGTACTTATATAAATTTGCCATAGAAACTTGTTGGACTCGTTGAAATAATGAATTTATGTAATTTTATACTTGTTTAATCATATGTTAGACAATGGACAATATTGTGCAATAATTACCACTCGCCTTGGGCGAGCCCGCATTAACCTACCAGTGACACAAACCGTGAACATAACAAGTAAAATGCTTGAATTGAAAACATTTAAAACTAAATCCTCAATCTAATTTGTGACAGTGCACGATAAAGGGGTTTGATTTTTATATTGCTTCGGTTAAACAGTTATCTAGGACAGAACCGAAGTATACCTTTGGTCCATCAAGATAACGGGACTATGAATGCATACAGCGTTCATACAGGTATGAGTATGGTGCAAATGTGAATCGCGGCTTAGCCCGAATAAATCTGGGCTGCAGTCCCCATTTTCTGTCCCGTCGGGTTAGATCCCCCACGTTTTGTTCTCCTCAACTTTCCCGGGTCTTCGCTCTTCCTTAAATCCAACTTATTCCCGTCCCATCCGTTACTTTTCGCCTGTCTGAGTCACCTTTCGCCGACAAGACGGCGTCACTTCCCGAGATGTGTCGGCAATGTTTCGGTTAGTTTAAAATTCTTAGACATCCCCGATCGAGCAGAGCCGTGAGCTCGGACTGCGACCTCCGGTGTTTTCGTGCTTCATATCTAACTTGAGATGATCCTTTTTGACATGTGACACGATATCTCCACCTCTTGTACCGGATCTTAGCGTCAGTATTAATAACGGATTCCAATAAAAACTGACCGATCTCCTTTTCTAATTTTTTCTAAACGAATACGTTATATACTCAAGGAGAATGTTGAAATACTCGCGATATGTTATCGAAATGCAAAATCCACAAATATAATCCAAAATTAGATAATACGAGATCGGCGTATTTATTATGACAATGAAATATTAAGTAGAGCGGTGTAGTAGGCGAGAGAATGGGGATAAATTGGCAACCATCGGGATATATTCGGTTCGAGTTCTCGGCGGCCGAGTGGGCTCCATTGTCGTAGTGGACGGAGATGTACCGGGCGTTGGGAAGCAGTAGGGAGGGGCCTCACGCTATTAGTATTAACAACTTATTGAATGCCCTACACGATTCCGCACTCAGTTCCTTTGTTGTACGCGGCCCCGCACAGTGGCGTATGTATACGTGTGTATATACAGGCGAGTCGGCCGGGGCCGCCACTGTAGGGCCAGACATGAAGTGTGACCCTCCTCCAAGGGGGAGGGGCCCCATATAACGCACCCGGTATCAATACAGGAGGGGTCCCTGCATTATGTTCAAGTTACGAGGCGGAAGCCAATAAATTCTGGACGCCCGCCTATCGAACGAAAATAGCCGCGCCCCGCCTATCCAAACCCACTCCGTTCCGAATTATGTACGTTTAGCTCGGCTTCGAATTGCTTTTTACTCCTTTCCCCCTACTTGTTCCAGACCTCGTTAGAAGGTTTTATTCTCTAGTTAATTTAACAAACAATTAATTAGTACATTCATTTACTCGTATTTCATTATAGTATGTCATATGGGACTAAAAATTCGCATGACATATACATTGAATATGCGTATATAGTTTATAATATTATAAAAGTTAGAGAAAATAATTCACATTGTCAATGTGAAAGACGGGAACAAAATGTTTTAATCAGTTACAGTTTTAACTTGTTAATTAATTTCTTTTATAAATCGGCTTTCACCACAAATTTTACGTTATTTCGAATTATTCACACGTACTCTATTAATGTGGGATTATTTTCCCTTATAAAAGCGTTCAGAGCCAGCCCCCCCTCCCACGTCTCCCTTTGACGTCGAATTCAATTGTAATATCATATCTTTTCGAAGCAGTACAGTGTTACCATCGGACGTTCCATTTAATCAAAAATGAGCGAACTACAGTACTTTCAAAACTAGATATAAATATGAATCTCGATATAATTGTTGCATGTTGACCACCAGACTCCGTCGAGAATGAAAATTAATTTCACAAGTGTTTCCAAAGTAACGGGCAGGTATTGTACGGAACATGATTGGGTCCATATTTATGATCGGAGGTCAAAAACGGGACACTGATTTACATCCCGGTTTCGTAGTGGCTTATCAACAGAGCCATGTGGAGGTAAACTTGGGAAGAAAATTGAACTTCTGTAATTCTGCAAACATTAGTAATATTTATAGACCTTTCCTATTATCTAAGCAGTCTGATTCAATAAATTTCCGAAAAAAACCCAAAATAAAGTAATATTTAAATTCAGACGTTAAAACCCCACGAGAATATAATTTATTGCAACATGAATTCCTCGAGTATTAGGACTGTTCTATACTCGAAGGGGGTAAGCAGGAGTTGATGGTGAATTCGGTTTGCGCTTATTATAAATTTTCGACTATCGTTGAGGCAGGAAAGGAGGTTGGCGGACTGAGGCCTAAGGAGAAAGAAATAAATTATTGCATAAAGAATTCAGCTGTGCAATTGGAGAAACGCGGACCACACTTTTCCTCCTTTCACTCGCGGTCGAGACCTTAGCTAGGAGAAACTTGGTTTGTTATTCAAAAATACAATCCAGACCATGAACATAATCAAACGCTTCTGCTGATTATGTATGATATAACTCGGAACTTATTTCGGTTTACAAACGGCTTTCCGTCGCAATGCCTGAACAATTTTGTCGCGGAGCGGAAACTTTTCTGAAATATTAAGAAAGCAAATGCTAATTCGCTGCAATGGAGTTGGGCCCTCCAGGTTTATCGCATATCTGAATTGACTCCCATCTACGTTTTATGTGTTTTAGGGCCATTGCGAAACATGCTCCCTTTTCGACTCTCTTCCATTATAAATAGTACTTATCTTCATACTTATCATCATAGTACAGTCAATTTTAAGAAAACTCCAAAAAATAATTAATAACTCTTAATTTATAATCATGGTTACATATGGGGTCGGACTATCATGAGTTCAGAACTAGTCATAAAGTTTCAACAAAAAATCTGGAGAGAAAAACTGTTGAAAAATAATTACTGTTAATAATTGTCTAAGCGTACACACTATATTAGGTTGTGTTTATTTGAATGAAACTGTTTAAAGATATGAATGGAGCACAAATTCCCTGGTGATTTGATAGTTTTAATAATCGAAATCAAAATTTCAAAATAAAACACTTATCTATAAACATACATATCATTTCATCGTACCCAGATCATTGCACTGTAAAATATCTCAAGGTAAGGTTAAGTCTTATTTGAAGATTCATATGTCGTGTTTACAACGAAATAATTATTTGTTTTCGTGGAAGCATTAGTCAAAATATGCGCATAGGATACTTTATCAAGACTTTCATATGCATTCGGTCCTTAGAAGGAGGGACGAATGTTAAATTTATTTGTTATCCAGAGGGGTTCTAGGCTGTCATTTTGGGGGAAGATATATTTGTACGCAGTGCGACGTTTGTAAATTTTCAAACTTGCGAGGGTCTGACGGCTCGGGGGTGCAGGCTTAATGATTATTCCCCTTCTGTATTCTCTCCCGGTTATTACAAAAATATCCTTTCCTTCCCCCATAACTAAATCCGGTCACGAAAGCGATCCGGCCTCCCCATGGAAGGCCCCTCAATCGCCGTTTTGGTGTTTCATGATTTATGGCTGTCTCTAAACACACCCAGCCTTGTTTACTACTCCCACCCCCTTTAATTTGTTATTTCAAGGCGAATTAGTAGTGCGGTACAGATAAGCCGTAAAGGGGGATATTTTATCGGGCGGACTTCGAGTCATTGCAGGTAGCCATGAATATTTACTGGTCATGTCCGCGTCATACTACCATGCAGTGGTATTATAGGTTGACGAACTGTGATACTCGGCAATATGTCAGAGTCGCTGTATTTATCGCAGTTCGTTAGTTATAAAAACAACGTTTTTAAATGCTAGCAGCATTGAGATACCACTCCTGCTTGTTTGGAAACAGACCAAGATCAGTTTCGCCCTTTCGCGTCGCCTCTCGTACAGATGTCATATACACCATTCGTACACAGTGCGACTATAGTGTTCCTGTGAACTGAATTTTTCGGTAATGAATGCTGCCTTTTAAAAGTGAAAAGATGGAATCGTTACTAACAAGGTATCAAAAGGCTGGATCTAGCTATCTTTGTAGCCTTCTAAACTTTGTATGAGCGTTGTAAGAAGTTTCAGATAATTTTCCTTGAATTAACAGGATATAAATGTGTGGATATCTGTAATGATACCTTTTACAATTATATTGTAACAAGCGGTTTGAGAATAATAATTAGATAAATTTGGTAACATTAAAAGCATTTGGAATGTCACTCTACCAACATTTTCTGATTGAACAAATGTTTAATAAAAGGTAAGGACACGGTTTATGCACTTGAAAGAACAGGAAATTCCACTCACTGATTTTATTTCAACTCGAATTTACGGTTTGACGAACACCAGTGTTGTATATATTGTGCAAATACGTTCCATGGAAATGCGAAGCAGGCCGCCCTATACCGATTATTTTTCCGCTCCTCAATTACTTTGTATAGCTTGTGTAGTGTGTGCAACACTGTATAAAATGTTTACCTCGTTTTTAATTAAACGATTATCAATCGATAAATTAATTAAAATAAATAATCAAGTTGACCTCCACATTTTGTGGGACTGGCTTTGTGGTAATCCTCTCTGCTAAGGCGCAGTGCTAACGTGTACAGCTAAGAATTTCTGGGTTAAATAGAAGCAACTGTATAGTTTAAATTTTAATTGCTTGATCCGTTGCCCTGTAATATTATCCTCGGTTAAAATGTTTACAATTTGATACTGGGTAGTGGGAGGTTTAACCATGTTTACGTTATGTCTATCTGTAACGTGTTTACGTCGCAACAGTTATGATACTACAGCGATGATAATAAATATGTGCCCTAAATATAGATATCTGTATACCTATATAGGTATATACATGCATATATGCTTTAAAATGGTTGTATACGGACAGGCGACACGTCCGAGAATATTATCACTGCTTCAATGTTCCGATATAAAAATCGTGTAGGGTAGGATACAAATTAAAGACTATTTTTCCGTCTATAATATTATTTGAATTAAAACTGACGTCACGTTACTGACTGCGTACGACACTAATGATGTTATAGTAAATGATTTTCTATTAAAACAGCGGTGTCTGAACTATTTAGCAAATGGAAAATCGTGCAGCGCTGCCAATCTCCGTATCTAGCGTTCCGTTGGGCGGCGTCCTATTAGCCTGTCGGTCCGCTTACAACAGCGGGATCAGTTGACTCAACTCTCTATAGTGGAAATTTCAAAGGATCGACGAACCCGAAATTCGAGCAACCCTGAAGGCGGGTTGATAGCAGGGGATCTTTCCCTTCATCGGTTGTTACAGCGGGGCTATAGAGGGGGTTCTAAAAACATTGGGGGAGGAGTGTAAAAACAGTGATCCGTTTCAAATGGCGGAGATGAACTGTTTTTTCAGTTCCGGAGGAAAAAAATCGACGGGCAACGCTGGGCCGACAGGGACCCGTTATAAAAACGGGCCTTATGGAAATGGGGCTCCCGGGGGCGGAGAGCTCATTACCCGGGGGCGGGCGAGGGCTCTGCCCCCGGTCACGTAGTCCTCCCGGCGCTGAGAATTTCTATCCGACCCCCGTTTAATCTCGTCCTCCTATGAAAACTCTTGACCCCGCCCTACCGGGGGAATATTAAATATATATTTACCTCTATTGTATTTACCTTGGGATGATTTTCGTTTTTCAGCGCATCGCGTGGATACACTATATGCGAGGAGACAAAGAATAATAAATTATTATTAATCAAAATTATCCGAAGCCCAGACCTAAACCTCGTTCATAATATGTGTTAACAGAAGAATTACCATTATCAGTATCATTAATAGAGTTTTTCATATCGACCTCCACATTTAAGAAACGATTGGAAAATTTTTAGAATTATCAAAAATATAGGAGCCTATCACAGTCCCAAATGAATCGGGAATAATTTGAAAGGCAATATCCGAAGTTATGAGACGGGATATTATCTCGTAAATGGATAATCTCCACAGACGTCTGTTCAGTCGGCCTCCTTCGTTTGTTTATTCAGAACTTTCCCCCGTTCCCAGTAGCGAAATAACCCCTCCTTAAAATTTATAACGTATTTTCGGGAAGATCTTTCCGTCATAACCGAGCAAGTTTTTATTACACAAGAATTCAGTACTCGACTGCGAAGACCGTAACGATGCTGGAAGTAGGTCGCTTCAATTCTAAACGTGGACAGGGTAACGGCCAAGTGAGATCATTGACTTCTTAGGGACCCCAGTGAAACATTAAAATGAAAAATCGGTTCCGCTTCTTTTTCGAGTGAATAAAAATGTTTTAGTTTTATTCACACTTTACATGATAAATATACATACATAGTCAAATATACAGCTAACAAAGAAAAAGGAAAATACATTCCACGGCTTTTATATATATATATATATATATAAAGCAAGAACATGTGATTAATTTAAATTTATATTAAACTGAAAAGTAATGAATGGGCCACCCGGAATGAGCCCAGTTTAAGCCGCTCATACTTGCAGCCACAATCAGTTGTAGTTGCTTTCGGATTTAGGCTCATCGTATTTGTTGGAGGTGAAATAAATTGTGAAAAGATTTCTCAAGTTATTTGAGCTCCACTCCTAACTGCGGTTTGCCTATTTTCAATCAATTTAAAATTTGTTTTCCTGGATTCTAAAGATGATTCGGATTATTGTTGCTGGTTAGTATACGAGTATAGCTCGCATTGGACGTGGACTGAGTCTATTATTATTATCTTAACCCTGAGGTCTTGTACAATTGCTTCAGTCACCCCGAACCAAATTAATCGCTCAAACTCCGCCGCAATCGTCCACGTTTCCACTTAAAACTTTTAGAAAAACAACCCCATCATGGTGAACTTAGTTTGGGAACAGGGACATTTAGGTAAAACTTCTGAATAACCGGAAGGATCCCTTGCACGAAACGGCCGGATAAGAGGAGAAAGGTCAAGAATTTCACTAGCGGTATTTTCTGTCTCCTCTCTATTTTCTGGTCCTAAGCGAAACTGATTTCGGTTTCTCTCAACCATCAGTAGAATTGTACCATTTATATAGTCCGGAACACAATTATGTTGGTTTGGAATGCTTGAAAAAACCATGATAAGGATGTCGGTTTCTTGTGAAGTATCCGATCTTCAGTGTATTATACATAATACAGCTATTAAAAGTACATGCGTAGTGGTAATCCTAATAGGTGCTACACGCAGGATAGAAAACCCCATTCCTGGTCGATCTTCACTTTCGCCAATAAACCCTGGGACGCAGGTGGAAAACCTGCGTATTTTAAGGGTATATTTACTAGGCCTTTTCTTGGCTCCTGTGAGTGATATCACTCAAACTCGTTATTTATTGGTCCAGCTTCTCTCTGACGGTCCACTGCCGTCAACCATCCGTCAGTCAAAAGTATTGGACGGCGGATAAATAAATTCAAACCGAACGGGTGTTCTCCAATTGTTCTATCGTGATAAACCTTGCCCGCTAGTCCATTCACGATTAGTTCCCCATTCTCTCAGAGCTTGTAGTTCATTGGTTTCGAATAGGGACCAGAACCCGGCGGTCTCTCGATCATATATTAGGCTCGAATTTTACGCTAACACGTTTGTTGGGGACTCGACGGTGACTGAAACCCGTTAACAGCCGCTTAACGGCCGCTCATCGCGGGCAATTAGCCGGGGCCGCGATTTGTCGTAAGGCGCCCGAAAGGCGGTCCGTTTAAATATTTCAGAACCGGAGTAAAAACCCACTTAGGTTTTCGGAGGAAACGAGAAACGTCGGAACGCCCCCGGGAGGTGTCAATAATATAAATAAGTCGATGTGCAGCGTAAACGCTAGCAGTTTATCAGCCTCCCAGTAGTTTCAAACCATAATGAATTCTCCGCTATCCGCCGGTCTATATCTCTTTATCACTTTGTCCTTTTTGTTATCCCTTCCTTAATTTTTCTTCGGATGTGACTTTCGGCAAATCGCCTACTTGTCTTGTATTGTCGGGACCTGTCCTGATTTAGAAATTACCGAAAATACTTGCACCAGTTGATTATTATGCCTATATGTATTAAGCTCTCCAAATTATTTGGCCGATTAATAACTCTAAAATTACAAAGTAAAGTAATACGGAAACATGGTGAATCCACGATTATAATACTAAAATAAAATATAGTATAGTTTTAAATTTTATTTTACCCGGAAGCTATTTAATATTGTTTGTGGAAACATTCCGAACAATCCTAGGCAATATTTAATTAAACTTTTAATTAAATACCTCCGCATTCAATAGAGTAGAGTGGTTACTGGAACTTTTATAATATGATTATCGTCATGTTTATTACCTGAAAAAAATGACAGAAGGAGGATAAAAAATAAACGAAAATCCACTTGACATTCGATATTAATAACGTATTTTAATTTATTAATAAGTGCTACTTAATATTATTAACAATAAATATTTCTCTACAATTAACAATAAAAATTTCTTTTAACTGTCTTAGGATTATCAGAATTTTCGGATTAACTGTTGCCTACTGTTTCATAGTTTTTAAAGACTTCAATAGTAGTAATATTTCAACGTATTCACGATTCTTACCAGCACTCCAACTTTCCTTTTAACTCTAGTTCTGGGATGTTAGTGCTCTAGAGGTATGAGGTGCTCTTTTTCATTGTGGACGTCCCACTAACCACTTCTTTTTCTATTTTCCTTTCAGGGGGTTAACTCCACAATAAAGTGCCTCACGTACTCGTTCTACCACTTCCTTGCATTCCCTCGTTCTTCTCCCAGTTTCCTGGATCGAATCCTGCGATTTTCAAACTATTCGATGTTATAAAGTTTGGGACTTTGGGAGAAGTTCCATCCTGGCTCGGACAAACCCTCCTTTTGAATTTCAGAAACAATGGCGAATCCTTGAATGTTTCAAATTCGCGAATTAATTTAATATCTCCGCGAGACGAATCAGACAATAGCGCGGGATTTTACTCCCTTTTTTAAAAATGTTTTGTGATAAGTTTTGGCGTAAAAATGTTTTGGCCTAAGGTGGTACAGAAAAATTGGATGGAGTGATTTCACGAATTTAAAATATCACTATAACGAAAGAATCTTTTACGTTGAATGTTGCGAGGTATAAAAGGTATGTTATTAAAAGAAATTTCAATTACTCCGAAATTGTACTCATTAATGTTTCCTATACTCTTATTTGTAGTGTTTATTATAAGCATGTAATGCATAAAAACCTCCACCCGGAAACTGGCCAGCAACCGGCAAATTTCTTCCAGTAATGCAATTATACCAGTGCTCATTTGCCCGTTCTGTTAAATGAAATGTTTCACATTCTGATAGTCTATAACCAGCATATCTTCTTTATAGAATTAAAAATATATTGGGGTACATATATTTTTTCATAGAGGAGCGAGCCTTCCCGAATTCTGTAAAATGGGACCTTTAAATTTGCAACGATATTTCCTATTTTCGTTGAGGCCAGCGATGTTTCATATTGAATGAAAGCCGGGACTTTGGTCCCTTCCGCTTTCCAATTCTCTTTAAACGGAACGCCATTTCTTCTTTTCGGGAACAAATCTGACAATTTCTTCTATCGGGGCCGGGCAAGGGCAGCGACATTTCGACCTCGGTTGAGTCCCCGCGGGCCAGATAAGTCGAGAGCACGCTCTCGGCCTATAGCAGGCTGAGCCAGCTTATCGGTGGAAGCCGAGAGCTCAAATTCTCCCACTCTCAAAAAACGACATCTTAAAAAGTGGAATAATCAGTCCTAAATAACGGATGCCATTATCTCAGCAAAAAATAATTTATAATTTTAAAACAAATTGCGATTTCTGGAAATTCCAATTAACGATCATAACGCGAGAACACCGTCCGCAATATTAAAACGGCTCTCTAAGATATCCACTTACCTTGAAAATGAATTTCGACGCTAAGACTGTCCTCTTCTTAGCAGGTTCCGGTTTCAGCGGGGCATTTTCAAGCGTTAAGCCTTTGAGCGCCTTTTGAGCAACTTCCGAGACAAAGTTTTGCATTCTATATTACTGCCCGTCAAAATTAATTGTTAGACGTTTGCTTCCTTGTTTCGTGTTAACGAGTTAATGTTTTATGACAACAAAAGCCCGCAGAAAATCCGCCATGTAAAGACCTAACGGAAGATTTACGACTATGTAGAAAACTCTATTATCTAGTATCTAATGTTTGTGGGATACAAATAGTGAAATGATTAGAGCATTCTGAAATACAAAGTGTACTTTAAGGTATTTATATTATAATCGAAGGTGGGGATTCAACGAGGGTTTGAAATTATCTATGGTGCGATTTTCCATTTTCTATTATAGTTTTGATCTCTCCATCAACGGCGTAACCACGACCGGACTATCATAACTTATGATCATGAGAATTGTTTCGAATGTGATTTAAAGAAGTTAGTGATTTTCCAGTGAACAATCATTTTTTAAGCCTTATATCAAACTGATACTAGTAGTTCAGATGATACAAGATCTGGTATTTGCTATTAAATACAATTCCACTAATATTTTTAATGAAACCAAAAAGTCGATGATTTCAACAGGAGTGACAACATTTTTCCAATCTTTAACCAAAATATTGTAATGATTGCAGTTAAAGATTGTTTTTGTTATTTGTAATAAATACGTGTTTTTATCATTAACATTGTGCATAATTTCCAATTGTCCCTTATCGATCTTTCAAACAAAAAATGACCGGCGTGGGACAATATTCATTCGACTTGTCGAAATATAGTGGCAGGCTGAGTTAAATTAATCCGATTCAGCAAAATCTGGAATAACAAGGGAGAGAGATGTAGAATAACATAGTCGGGAACATCGCGTACTTAAGCAGGGGGACTGCTGAACCAACACCGTGCCGTTTTCATTGTAGCTAGGAAAAGCAACGGGGAATTCAGTGACAACGTAATGCTTCGTGTGTTCAGTGTTTTATCATAATTATCAACTGCACTCGGGCAATTTCCGTTTGGAACTGTAACCGTTCCTTAGAGACCGTGGCAAGAAAATATAACGCGCACGATATTTAAGGGTGAATTAAAAAATCGAGCAAAAATCACGCGAACATCATAAATACATGTTATGAAATCATTACAAATAAGGCGTTCACCTGAGAGGGGCCCGGAAAAATATGAAGAATAAACTAATCCTCCACCGGGAACGAAACGCGGGACTTCCCTCGAAATGGGGTTACTCTTTCCATCTGAATGACGCTAGACCTTATTACTAACAACGTTCCATTCATCAGTGAATAGCTCCTTATCCAGGACCAACTCTCATTATATTTGGGGAATTCAAATGATTCTACCGGGAGCACCGCCCTTGGTTATATCTACGCTTGGAACAGTTCTTCGGGACGCACTACCAAACTGAAAAGTAAACAGTCTTCGCTACCTATTTGAACCCCATTCGAAATCAATTAAAAATTGCAATTGCAGTTCTTTATTTTGAGTAGTTGTTGTTTCCTCTCCCGTTGAAAATTCACTCTTTCATTGAAATTCTACAACTGCGTCCGATATCATATGAGAAAATTAGCGCTTACCCTGGTGGACTCCTTCGTGGAATCAATTGGGTTTGCATCAGAATTGAAAATTATTCAAATGAAGCACCCCCCTGCACCAACAAACCATCAGCGACCCCTCCCCCCACCCCTAAACTCACCACATTTACAGACGGACAGAAAACGCCGCCCAATTAATTGGAATAATTAATTAGTTTACAGTATATCGAATTAAATTTCTTCTCCTTTATTTTTATTGGAAATTCACTGTGCTCCCTGCAAATTACGTAATTTGGAGAGGGTTGGGAGCATTTACGTTGATTTGACTGAAACAGGCACTTAATTAGGGCAGCATTAATGAAAAACTAATTTACGTCAATTTATGTATATATTTCGAAATTTTCACACGACTTTTACGGCACACGGTAAACGCGATTATTTTTATATTAATCCTAAATTTGCATTTCTTAGGTGCAGATGAGAATCAATTGATAGAAATGATTTTTTTTTAAACTTAATAAACGGGTTTATAATCAAGGGGTTTGATTTAGTGAATGGCATTTATACTAGGCCATGCGCATAATATCTTCAGTTCAAATTTATATTTAAAGATCATTCATAATTTCCAGAATATCCGATATTTTATCGGATATATTTCAGATACTCTACAGAATTTTGCTCGATCATTAATAGATTTTATTACTAACGGAATGGTACCGATAATGTTGATTGATCGAAACCGATTTGACATAGCTCCAAACAGGTAGGAGGAAACGGAAAATCGACGAATACAAAATCTATTTTCCAGCGATAACCGCACAAATTTATGCATGATTAAAGTGGACACCAACTTTTGAAATGTTCGTACCGAAATTTCCTGTCGCCAAATGCCCGCGGACCATTTATATATCTCCAGCCCAAATGACGATCATTCATGTTACAATTAAGGGTTGTCTGATCCACGACCGGATCTGTAAGAGGGTCACGAACGCCCGCTGTAGTTAGTACCGTATTATATAGGCAGTAAAATTGAACCGAGCGCGAAGTAGTTCGAATCGGAGGTTCTTGACCGAAGGAGTATGTCGAGGGGGGTTGAATGGGGCCGGGGGGGGGGTAGTCAATCGGGGGGTTGAACGCCGCTAAATCCGCGGCCTCGATTCTCGCCCCGAGCCCCACTTCAGCCTGGCAAAAGCCGCATTGCCCAGATTTTCTTTTTCTATGCCCATTTTCCCTCCGGGGATATTGAGATGTCTGGACTCGCTCACTGCCTGTAGTACCCTAAACTGTCAGTAGGGACTGTAAGTTATTACCTGACAACGATTACGAATGAATAAGTTTAAAACAACCGATATTTATATTATATATCGTGGTGCACCCATAAGGAAAATATTAGGAACAGTATAATTCACATAATTACAGGTTATTGAATGAGGGAATAAATAAATAATTTCATTAACCATTGGCCGTATTGCTTATGACAATATAATCATCTGGAGGAAGAAATCCAGTCGTGCTACTCCTCGAACAAATACAATAAATTCGATTGAAATACTATAAGTATATAATACCCATTGAAATTATGTTAAAAACATATAATCTAAAAAATATTTAGACAAAAATAACCTGGTTACAATCTCAGATCAGATGCAGGTGTCTCTACCGTTGCATTCTTTGTACGCACGAATCATTTTAACGTTTGTCTCCAGTTTAATTGTAGAAGAATTTACAGTTTTTATCTGGACGAGCAGTAAAGAAGAAGGCTCCTGGTTCCAACTATGTATGGGAGATATTTAATATTTTACACATGCCTCCTGTTAACTGAAGGAACTGTACAATGGGAGGTACAAAGCGCTATTAATGAAATTACCTTTCGGTCCGGCTTCCCTTCAAAGTAACTCTAATAATGTATTACACTATCCCCCACTCACGCATGTTTTAGTATTCAATTAATGCGCGATCTCTCTCACTCCCTCTCTCTTTCTATCTCCCTCTCGCCCTCCTCTCACTCTTCTCTCTCTCTCTCTCTCTCTCTCTGTATCTCCTCCTCATCTCACTCTCATACCCTCTCTGCTGCTGTTTCAGGAAACCAATATGCAGGTACTAATTTATTCTAGTATAAATTTATAATATATTTTTTATTCGCAATTATAAACACAATGTTTTTACTTTTTAAAGTTTAGTTCAAAGTTTAATATTAAATTTTATAATTGCAACTGAAGACTATCCCAGACTACCCTAGTTAAAGAATAAACTCAATGACTATATTTTATCGATTCTAAAGTAGATTATATTAACCCCTCTCGTTTTATTAGTCTCACTTATCACCCAATATTTTAATCGACAAGTACAAAATCACATACCCAAACAAAACCTTTTATTCTTACAAATAGTAATTGGAGAGTTAAAGCTGTACAATTTAGGATCCCATTAAGAAATCAGATAATTTTAGCGGAAGCGGTTATTGACGTTTTTAACAATATAGAAAGCATAATAAATACGGGGTCTCGTTTTTTATTGTGGTTACCAGTTCGATTTCTTTAAAATGGACGTATGGTATAAATTAATGCTAGCTTGGACTTGACCAAAAACGAGCCCGGCGTTTATTTACAGACTTACAAATAGGTATTTCAAAATTAATAGGATGTTCACGGCCCATTAAGTGCGATTGCATTTAGACTGTGGGCCGCCGGGATTAAAGCCCCCTTCACCACGATAACGATTCCCGGCTTCGATCCCGGAGAATTCTCTTAACGACGCCGATATGCAATTCGATTCAATTTATTGCTAATACGATCATTCTTTAATTCATATTAACAACTCAGCAACCCGCTCTCCTCCCCTCACTATAATAGATTACCGACATTCGTCTTTGGTTTATAATTACGTAGGACTATGCTCATATAAGGAGCAAAATTAAATTCCAGAAAAAGTCACTGACGTTTCATTAAAGAATAAAAAATTAGAACATAATAGGTAATTTAAGAAACGATTGTGAAATTACGGCCCGTTCTGTAGGGAACAATTCGTAAGTGGTTTACAGTTTTGTTGCCGATACCAAATAATATTATAAACATAAAATTAATTAACGCCCGAATGATAGTGACGATAGTAAAAATATGAATTTAAAACGGAAATAGATCATTTAAGTGGAATTTTCCATCGTAAAACTAGTGTATCCGTAAATTCGTGAAATGGGAATAAAGTGTAGGGGAAAGGTAGGAAGGTAGGTCGCTATTAATTATCTACGGCCAGGTGGAGGCCTGGAGGCGGTACTGTCCCCGGCCATTAGAACAGACACCCCTTATAGATCTCGAAATCACGTAAAACATAGCCAATGGAGATAAATTCGCCTAATGCGGCAATAAAATTTCGCACTCGGAAAGTATAAGTGTTTGTAAAGTTGTTAATAACTGCTGGACCGGGTCGCAGTAAGCTCCCCTCCCTTGTCTTATGGCCATAAAACATGTCGTAAATGGCGGGGAAAAGGAGCGTATTGCTCTCACCCTCTCCTCCCGTCTGTTAGTAGTCCCTACTCGCTTCGCGGAGTTTACCTTTCAAAGTGCAAACACCCGGATTCACACCGAGCCACGAAGTACGTTCGCTGCGATAATGTAGCTACCCTCCTTTGGTCAACAAGGAGAGTCGTCATTAATTATGCACGTTGAATCGTACATCCCATTTTTGGCCCTGCATCGAAATAAGGCATAACGAGATCCACTGAACGACATACAGCGCATCGTTGACAACCCTACAATAATTAATCTATTAATTAATCTATTCACGGTCTACTAACTGGATACAATACGATGATTTCGTTGTTGATGATGAATTTGAACACTTTAAGACTTATTCATCAAAAATTTAGTTTTAATTATAATATTTAATTATGTTATTAATTAAATATATAATTACACGTGCCATAATTTTCTCGGCATAACGAGGAGTAAATTTCATCCACAGTCACTATGGAGGTAAAATGAATGAGATATAAATATTCTCACTTGAAATGATCTTACCTCCTGCTTATTTAGGCGAGCTGCCTTTAAAAGTACGAAAGTATTTTGAGCGGAGCAGGATTTGCTCACTTAATTAGCAGCGGCACGATCGAGTTGCATTTTGGATTGAATTAGGCCGGTTGAGCCGGGACCCTAGGCCCCGGGGGCCGGGCTCCGAGCTCGAGCTCAAGGATTACAACTGCCCCCCAGACCAGGGCATGCGATTACTCCGAAATGACAGTAAGTATCGATTCCTAACCGGATTGAGTAATTGCCCAATTAATTGGCAATTTGCGGGCTCCAATCGCTCGGAAGTGATCAGTGGCCTCCCCAATTGGCGTCTGTCTCCGACTGATCCTCTCTCCTAAAGCACTACTTCGATTGACACGTGTTAGTCTCTGCCCCAGAATATATGACAGACTATGTATGCAGACTTTTTAGGTCGAAATAATGTATAAACTCTTGGCCATATTTGTTTTTATAATCAACGCTGCTCCTTCGACTTCTGGATTAAGTATCTTTCTCCTCGGACCTTCATTCATGTTTTGGTTGCTGTTAAGGATTTTTTCGGCCAGGATATTTCCTCGACCACAATACCGCAAACATCAGCACGCAAATTAAGTATAGTACTGGCACATAGTGGTTACTGTAACACCAGTATTAGGCTTATGTGTGAGGACTGGAGGCTATATTACGTGAATCCTATTATTTTAATGTAAGAAAAGTTACGAAATAAAGTTATTCTGTATTTGCACACGTTACTGTATTACAATGAAACACTACAGATGGGAAATAAATCGGAATTGATGGAGGAATTGATTTGTTGGTTGGTTTTCCATGGATTCCTTTTTGACCAGATTGTTTCCAATAAATTGCTAATTCGAATTGACGCCGACTGGATAGCATAATGAGGATGAAAGGATTCGTGACAAATAAAGAGGGAATGGGAAAAACAACCTCGACATATTAGCTTAGAGCGCACTCAACTACCTTCATTCTACTAATGGCTTTCACAACGCTGTGCTGGAATCCTGTAACCTGTCCGGCGAAACTGAAATATTGCAACCTTGCGTTGTACAATTACCAGAAGTGCAATTTCGTAGTACAGTTATTCATTACATTGGAATGCAAATTGCATGTCCACATCCCAATTCATATCCTCTTGTTCGCGACGGAATTTGGTGGCCCGAATTTGGAAGGTACGTGGGCTCTCCTAATAACCGTTTTGCTTTATGCCCCCTGATTTATTTAAAACCAATTATGACACTCAACGATTTAAATCTGATAATTAAGTTTATTTTTTCGGACTTTTCTATTTTATATTCGCAAGGGAGTCGTACAATATGATGCGTGTGCAAGGATTACTCCTGAATAGAACACCTATGATTCGTTCATGTGTCTTGGACACAACTAATCGTGCAACTTATTAAACTTTACGAATGAAATGCCACAGTTATACATATTATCATCGGAAATATCGGATGTAGCGGATAAAGGAAAGAAGGCCTTAAGTTTTCTCTCAATCTTGAGAGTATCGCACCTAAATTACATATTGTGACAGTCATGAATTTGCTGGATTGTAATGGGCGTATTAGATATTGAAAACTTCACATCTCTATGATATGAGCGCTTTAATACACTGGCTGTGCTTGATCCTCACCACAAGCGTATGTCGCGTTCAGTTACATTTAAATGTATTATATATTCGTCAGTTTTCCAAATTAAGATTAGGACAGATTAATTTAAAGCGAATGGGCGACAACAACTTGCTAAGGAGTGGGCGGTTACCATCGCCTTTTGCCGGTCTTGTATGATTCCGTTAATTGACAATCTAAGTTCGACCTTAGTTGGATTGTTTCTCGTCGGGAAGCGAAAATTATCCGCGCCCTTTAATAAGAGAGTTCGGTACCTGGGGATTGGATGTCCGGCGAGAGGCGGGATAAGCGGGGGTTTTGTTTCGGTTTGAGGTGACCCAAATTGAATGAGCCTGAGCCAATTAATTGTTTCCAGTTGCCGTAGGGATCGCAGGCCTAATGCGGCGATCGGGCGCATTAATTATCCGCATAATTAAAAACAAAGGAGGACCTACACGGTCCCGGCCAATTGTTTATGCAGTCGGGTTCTGCAGTGGTTGGAGCATCCTAGCTACTACATGCCAGCCGCAGCTTAAGAGCCCTCAAAGCTGGGATACTCTGATTGTAAGCGTATCTCTCGACATACTCTTCCCCTACTGTGTCCCGTTCAGGACCAGCCGTTTGCTCTTATAATTTGCGTTATTACAAACTGATCCAGTAGCGTTCAGTTGTTATAGTTAATTTCGTTTATTATTTGTCAGAAATGGGATCAAACATCACGAGATTATTAAAAAAATGTTTTTACCTTTCCGTCAGCTTCTGTTATTGCCCCACGGCAAAGTAATCTTTTCTAGTTCATCACACTCATTTTTTGAGTCCTCCGTTTTCGCCAATAACTGTTTTTACGTTACCAACGAGCTGGGTAAGATTGTTTTACTGGGCTGGCTTTAGTTTTAAATATCGCTGCGTAATTATTTCGTATGTAGAGTGTAGTTAATGTGAGCTGTGGCCGGTGGGTCAAAAATGTGCTCACACAATATCATGAAATAGGAATATTAGAGAATATTAATTAGACACACTAATATAGGTGGACATCTTCTACAGTGGGGCCAGACAGAAAAGAAGATAAATAGTTCCAAATGTAAATGCTACAAAAGGAATTTTGAATATGAACCAATTATTATCGTCATTAAATGGGTTTTAAATTATTATTTAATTTTATAATTAATCGACATTGTGATAGTAGAACAGTTTATATCGTTTTTTAAAGATATATTAGGAACACTGACTGATATGAAACGCAAAAAGTTCACAAGCCTTACTCGATGTAAACCCCATTCTTGGAAAGGGCTGGAGCCTGAAAAATCGTACCACCGTTGCTTCCATCTGCGGTAATTGAAACGTTTGTCATTTCAGGCCATTACACCGGGCGGGCGGGGGGGGGCCGCCGGTTTCAACAGCGCCCAGCATGCAGAAACCCCCCTACCGACCAGATTGTAACCGTAAAAATGGGGTTATGATAATTGGCGCATTTCATATTCCTGGGAGCCCGCCGCTCTCGGACCGAGACTTTATGGCCATGTCTTGTCATTCTTCAACGTATTATTACACAAAGTGGTTACTTTTTGGCGTTCAAAAAACAGCGTAATCCGGGCATGTAGGTTCGGGGTGGTAAAAATCCTAAACTAATTCTGAAAGGTGTTTTTATTGTAAGTAACTTGTACCTTCAAACATTTACGGATTATTTACAGTAAAATTTGAACCGTCACTATTGAATCAATTGAAACGTATTTGAATATTCATTTTCTGCTAGTACTAGTAGGCTTCGTTTCATACTATTTTACTAATCATATTTTGTGATGGCCATTAACTTAGTTTACATATTTCCATTCAGACAATCTCATCAATATACGGAACAGTGTTGAGTGTGGCGGTGGCCTACCTGTTCGAGCTGGGCTGTGTGAAGCAATCCGGAAACCTAGATATAAAGAGGGGCCGACGCCAACAATGACAAGACTTTAATGGGAAAAGTTGACGCCGTTTTCAGCGCTGCCCCGTTCGGGCGCACAATGGGAGCGTTTTACAATTAATTTACGATAATGTTTCGTAATTAATTAACACTAGCATTATTGCGTAAGTGTTTGTCCAACGAATAAAATGTAGTCCCGCTGTCCCCTCTTCAATTTAACGCGACGTAACTGCCCCCGGTCGCCCTAATGAAACTCCGCACTAACTTCTGAATTGTTCAAGCGTACCTGTCATATCGCAAGGTGCCCTATAACACACATAATGAAAACCCTGCCTTGTTTCTTAAAGTGGCCCTACTTGAAACTTAATTACGTCCATGTCTTAAACTGTCGGCTGCTAATTATTCATTCGAGGGGCAATTATTATCTGAAAAAATCTAGTTACTGTATTGACTCAACACCATATATTGCAGGTAATTGCAGGTTCTGGAAACGTAGCCTCAAAGTATTCTCCGTATTCTCTTTCAAAGACATTATAATAATATACTGTGTACATAATAATATGTAATACATTATGTCTCGTGACATTTTGAAAAGCTGTTTTATGGCACTTGCATATATATGATTACTCTAACCCGTAACTGCTCACCAAAAGAAGAGATTATACGCTCTCTGTCCGTGCAAAGGTTGGACGGTAGAGCAGTTAAGGGGGTTGCGTTGTGGGGCTCCCGAGGGGTTATATTTGCCTTATATTCCAACCTAGTACACTTAGGGTATTTCCCGTTCCCAGAGCCAATATCGGCAAAATGGTCCCATTGGTCACCTTTTATCTGGGAGCAATATTTGACGGCTGTGCGGCGGCGGCTGTTTCTTTTATTTCTGGGGCCGTACAAAAAAAGCACAGAAAAAACAAACGGGTCGGCAGCCCCGTAGAACGGGCTTTCACCTGAGAGCGAATATCCGCCGTAATACTCGAGAGAATTGACTCGACAGCCAGAATACAACTCTGTAATAACAACGCTGTAATTGTTACAGTTCGATGAATCTATTATACAAACAAGCAAATAGTGTTCAAAATTGCGGTCCTAATTTTGGATGAGAAAACATCGTATGCGTCGTGCACTAGTATGCGAAGGCTGAGGCACAGTTATTTGATTCCAAGGTATAATAAAGAATTTATTATATTATAATAAAGAATTTTCGGAGGAGATATGCTTAAGGAGACAGTTGGACCATGCAATTTTAACCGAACCATCGGTCGTCGGATCGGAATTGTTCGCTTATCAGTTTCACCCGAAGACCATTATTCCTTGGAGCCCAATTCAGTAAATTGAATGTCAGTCAAATGCAAGGATGGCACCGGGTTAATTCGAAATTTGGCGCCCTGTCGGTAGCGTCCTGAAATGAACAATGTTACCGTCGGTTGGGGCGCAGAACCCCCGTCATTGCGTCGGGGTTATCTAATATTTTACGCTGACGTCCATTATCGGACGACAAGTGGGGTAATGGGTCTGCGGCTGACCATAAAACTGGGCACCCGCGCGCTAATGCTCTGACGATTCGCCCGGCGTAAGCTTCGTTATTGAAACATTGGCTTACGCGCGATTCCAATCGCGGCCCGTAGAATGGGTTTTCCCTGTCGGAAAATTAACGCGGAGGTTAAAAAATATTTGTTTGTTTTTCACATTTGAACAAGCGAACTGATTTACCGCCTTGTTGACCTCCAATATATATTCTAAGAAATAATAACGCGGAATAATAATATTTAATTCATTCGTATAAAAAATATTTTAAACATATGGGAATAATATTTCACAAATATGTAATTTAATATTCACTGTGCTACATAAAATATATCCTATTCAGGACTTCAGGTTATAATGCTGTATTATAGATAATTAAATCAAGATTATTATTTGCAACTGAATACATTACCAATTAAACCTGAAAAGGTGTTACAGCACTGATTATCGTAATAATAAAACTTTTATTTATTGGGATTATATATTCCTTAATATAATAACTTTTTTTATATGGCTCATAATTTTTTTGTAAGTTCATATTGGGAGAGAAATATAAGAACGAAACCTGTACCGGCTTGACATTTTTATTTTCATTTTCGATGGCGTGTTCGCAACCACGGTTACTGAAGTCGCAAAATATACAATTCTTGCATTCTCTCAACTTCATCTTCTCAATTTCATCTCTTTCCCAACTCAAGCGAGTCTCTTTGAGCGTATCTCATTTTATCCTGCTAGGGAAACGATACAAAACACCAACTTTTCGACGTTGGGTGTTAGATTTCTTTTATCTTGAGGTGAAAATTGTAAGAGAACACTTTTCCACTATGTAAGAAAGTTTACTATCATATTTTACCTAATCAGATCTTCTGAAGTAATAATTGAATACTTCCTTAAATTATCATTTATTTAACTCAAATTGCTCTTTAATGTAACGTAATATCCGTTTATTTCATTTGTACATAAAAATTTCAATGTTTGTATCGTCTATATTCCAATGTATTTCGACAGTTTAGTTATTTTATATTAGTTTACGATTTTACAATAATAGAGCCAGTAATACATAGCTCTTATACGCACACGTGACATATATAAATTTTAGTAGGAGCCAACCTTAAGGAAAGTATCTCTAAGGCAGACTAATTTCAAATTCAAACCGGAGCTCGAGTATTACGTTGTCCGTCCGAATTTTCCCAGCAATGAAACCGACTGAAAATAAAGGAATTGGCAGTCGGGGTACCGTTAAGTCGGCAGTGAGTGACCGGAGTGGGGATAAATGATCTAAATTTTATCAGATATGTGTTTGGGCTCTTTCCGAACTGTTAACTTGTTAACAGTGTGGCGTTGGTGGCCTAATTTGAATATCGCATGTCGCCAACCGCTGGCCGGAAGAACGCTGACGAACAGCTCCTTAGTACAGTTGAGTGAGTTATGCAGTTTCCGTTCTTAGGTCTAAGGTTAGGGTTGATCACCGCGTTTGAACGGGCCCGCCTTGTAGTTCAGCAGTATAATTAGCGTTGTACCCTAAGTGAATTCTACTAGTATTAATCTTTTGTAGGAAACATATTTTACAGTTTTCCGCGATAGCCTTCTCGATATCGTTACCAGTATTCACATTTTTATATAGCAATGTACGCTCAAATCCTTTGTCCGAAAAGCTACGGGTCTACTTACACAAACCCTCAGGAAATCTTTCCATGATTTAGTATTCAAATTTCTTATGTCCACAATTCTACTTTACATTATTTATTTACATTCAGAGTCTTGAATATAATCTTGAATTATATTTGAATGCGTAATTAAATATTTAAATCTCTCCAACACTAATCCTTTAAAATGGAAGATTTATACATTTTTTCTAATTCATATTAATATTACATACGTTTTGAAATTTAAATTAATGCATATTTAAAGGAATTTGTGTAAAAATCCGTTAAGACAGAGTTTCCAAGGATAGAATACGAATATTTATTTGTACTGCGCCCTCACTTTATTCTCCACTTTAAAGAAATATTAAGCCATAAAACAATAAGATCTAGAGTAATATTTTTTCTAGTGATTATAAATTTCACGTTGGTCCAAAATCTACTTGGAATCGAACAACATGAATTCACCTGCGTGAAATTCATGTTTCACAAAACATGTTCACAAAAGAAATTCATGTTCTTTACAAATTAACAGATAGTACATATGATGACTAGTTGATCAACTAATTATGAAATCAAAACAGTTCAAATATAACATTTTTTGTAGATATTACAAGCATCTTATAATTTTTGACTTGTGATTCACTCGGGATTTACAATATATGAATTCTCCCCGGTTTAACTTTCCTGTTTGCTGAATTTGGGTTGAGATACAGGAGAACTTGTATTGGACAAACCAATATTGTAAAACTTTGAAATAGTCCGGTTTGTAATTAATTTCTTCTTCTTCTTTCTGGTTTCAGGTCTGGTGGACACTCGGTTATACCTTGTGGGGGGAATGGAGGAGAGGCGGTACCCAGACGGTGCTAAACCTAAACCTGACTACAAGTAGATATGGCTGCCTGAAAAATTGGGACCGGTTCTTAAGCGAAGATGGTTCTCCACCTGTGGACCTCACTCGCTCTCTTGTCCCTTGCCGTCGTCGCCGCCACCATCATACAAGGTAGGGCCCAATCACACCTATATTGTATCGTTATAATTGTTATCCGGAGGCGTACATTTGAAACGTGGGAGGAAATATTGGATGTTGAATTTTTCCGGTTTTATCATTAAACAGCATTCCTCTCCTTCTTGTTACCAAAATAGGGAGTTCAAAAAATATTGGTTCAGACATTGCATAATATCTAAGAGTATTTAGTTTAAGAATATATTTACAAATAAATCATTAGAAATTACTAAATTATTTATCAATAGTATCAATAATGATATATGCTTAAACTTTGTCACCTAGTTTCGACTTGAGATGCTTTTAATACTTATTACCTTGAGTAATATTAAAGTTAACACTGCATGGAAAGGCATAGAACTGCATTTCAGATGAGCTCAACATGCGAACTCTACAAATGTCTGAGGCTGATAGGCGGCAGTAAGTACATTTTTAGCAAGTAGCAGTTACACTCTGGCGGGAACGTAACAGGTTAACTTGTATTCTGCAGTTGGCAACTATACTTTTACAGGGTATTTAGTGTAAACCGACCGGAGTAACAATTCTCGTTGACGCGTTGGCATTTATATTTGTGGAGTATTGCGTGAGGGGCGAACATCGTGGGTTAATTTAGGGGACGTGTGTGGCGGGCGAGGGCTGAGACGCGGGACGATGAGAGGGCCGCAACAAGTCAGAGGCCGGCCACGCAAATCCACTATTTGTCAGGTCGCCAAAGCCACGTCTTTCTTACACACGCGGTCTGGTTTTATTCAATTTTTAGCCCGCCTAACGGTCGGCATCAATCGTCAACAACTGCCGGGAGGCACGCGAAACCCTTCTTATCGAGTCCGCGGGCACCCAGTCGAGAAACACGGCTTTGCCACTAGCCCCAATCTGATTCCCTTCTAATTGCCCTGCGACGAAATCGGAACACAATTCAAACTACAGTATGGTTACTACCGATTATAAATTAATTGCACTCGCCATACTCCAACACAGTCTAAGCGGAGGTTAGAGGCGAACGTTCGTGTTGACTACTATGTTTCATGCTCGAGTCTTAGGATTAATTATATATTCTGCGTTACACAGGACTGTATAGTATAACGCATGTATCTCGTTGTAGAACTTAGAAAGAGTGAATCGAAGTTATTTCTATGAATCGGATGACTTTCTCGAATTTGCTCTATAAAATCCAACGCGTTGGACATCTCGTTTCAGTTTGTTCAAGAACCGATTGCCGATATGTTTGACCCCCGCCCCCCTACTACCCCAAGTTGTAGGGTAACAGTGATGGGGGGAGCATTTGTGTACAGCGAAGCACTAATAGGAAGCCGCGTAGGTATAATGGGACTCGGGGACGGTTTAACAGAGGCCCGGAGGGTTAATGACTGGGCCCAATAGTGTTCCAGATGGGACAACTAATAGCGCCGCCGGGGCACCGATCCAGTTTTGATTGGCTAACTCGACTTTAATTAGGAGATATTCGTTGAATTTAATGTGGACCCGCTAATGCCCGCATAGAAATAAATTCGGCGTACGGACCGGCCCCACGTTTATTCCCCTCTATCTCAGTTTGGTCCAGTTACAGTCAACAAACTGTCCCTTAAAACTGTGTGGGTATCTTGGGCTATCATAAATACAGAGACTAACGCGCCCTGGTTATCTAAAATAAGTTGGTAATGTTGAATAATAAATATTCGACGAGTTTTAATTTATTACATCGAAGAAAGTATTTTTTCTCATCATAAGATGATGAAAAATCTGGTAAAACGCACATTTGTAGACAATCTCCAGCTCTTTTAAAGAAAATAAATTACCCGTAGTATGTTGCAATTGGTATTCTAGGGGGAATTGACACATTAAATTAATGAATATCCTAATATTTGTTTTATTAGAAATAAAATCAGTATGGTTAATTGTGATAGAATAAATAAATCTTGTATGTCTTATACTACTTATATCTTTTATATGGTTCAAATAACTGCTTTAATGTTACCTTGTCGTGAAAGTGACGCCTAGCAAATAGGTTAGGCACTTTTTTATTAGACCCCATTACTTCGGTCAGTATTTTTGGTTTCTTTCTTCAATATTTACTTAAATATCCCTTTTCTAGTTACTCATTTTCTTTACGACCGTCTCTCAGTTCCTTCGCTCATCAACTTTTCTCACCATTCTGTGGTGTCACGATAACAAGACGAAAGACATATTTTTCCTTCGTTATTAAAAACGATTTCTTATAAAAACGCTGTTTCATTAAATGGTGTCACATAAGCCAGGGGCATTTTTTCTCAATAAAAAAAGGAACCTCTGGACTTTACGTCTCATTATTCTTTTTGTGCCGCTTCTTTTCATTGTTTGGATGAATTGCCGAATTAAGTAACGAAATTAATTTATTATCAACATGGTTGTCCTATTTTCTAACTCCTCTCGCTACGGTCCTAAGACCGATTTCGCCCATGTCAGCGGTATTCCATTAATTATACCGTATAGTAAGCTCGGTAGGGCTGCAAACGAGGTATTCTGTCAGCACTGTCACTAACAAATGTTAGTGTGTTCCACGGCCAGTTTGTACGAACAAATAGGCTAGTGTGGACAGAGAAGTGCACAAGTTATGTTCAAAACTCCAGCAAACCTCTCACACTCACAAATACCTTAGATCAAAGTTAGACAGTTACGAAAACAGGGTAAACCTATTACAACATGTATTTAACAAACTATTTTTATATCCCTTTAAAGGGTTTATACATTTGCACCATTACTCTGTATGAATAACATACCAGGAATATAAAACATCCCTGGTTAGTATGGAAATACAATATATTAACTGTGGGGAATTAAACGGTGATTAAAGCATTATATATTACATGGAATGTAAAATGCGTTTCACTCTAGTAAATTAACGTCAGAATAATGTTGACATTGCCCACTTCACGGATTAATTATTTCCAACAGCACATACGTGAATGCAGGTCAGTTTACGTTAATTACAAAGGGAGGAAGTACAATGGCGGGTGGAATAATTCCGAATGCATATTTGGGCCCTACTCTATGCACCTTTAATGGAATATACGAAAAATTTAGAAGCTGTTTATGGGCTAATTCGTTTAGGTTTTGGATTGATTATGCGATTATCAAAGCGTGTGTTATTCTGAGGACAGATGTCCTTTCGATATAGTCCAGACGCCTACCAATATTAGTTATTCATTAGACGGTGTCTGAAACTGCATTTATGTAGTACCAAAAAGAACTTATTTGTAAGAGGAATTATGTTAATTATTTAGAATAATTATATGCGAAATTTGAGTTGTAACTATTGTTGAATTATATCGTATCGTACTCTACATTAACTAAATTGAATTACTACACAAAAAACTATTTTTCTGTTATTGTTATAATTATATTATATTATAATAGAATTTGTAATAGTTCTAAAGCAGTTTGTCATGGTGTACCTCTCTATTATCAAGAACAATTATGAAATGCTGCATGAAATGTTGCCCACTGTGGCAACCAATTACTGGCGTGAGTGACGCACTCAATAGGCAATCTGAACAGCCATTAACTCTACCTACTTAATTGACGCACATTTTCATACCTAACCGCGCCCATTCTTATTCACCGAAGGTTCCTTCTGGAATCAAATAGATCGGTCGAGCGATACGGTCGGCTTTCATGCATGAAAGCCCGGAAGGTCGTCGTCCACTTGCCGGAATGGGGTTTACTTATTAATAACACCGTTATGTCTGGGCAACCTAATTAACTGAATACCATAATTGCCAGCTTTCATCTCTATTATCGTACATTGCATTGACGGAGAAAGCAGGGACATTGAATAAACTTAATTAATATTAATTATATTAGGGCGCGTAGATCTTCAGAATTTTGTGGCTTATCTCCCTAACCACAACTCTGTCCTAATATACTACTATCAATCTCATATGTAACGGCATATGAGACAATAAGCGTACTATCATTTATATTTGTATTTTGTCTCTTGTTCGGAAACATCGGTACTATTTATATACATATATATATATATATATATATATATATATATATATATATATATATATATATAAGTTCTATTCTGATAAATTCTCATACTAACCTTTACCTCTGAACTAAAATATATTATGTATATTCAGGAATTATGAAACTTTGTTAAACGGTAATTAGTAGGTTAGGGGACACCTAAAAGCATGCTTGAATGCAAATGCTCTGGCATACATGGTTGATAGGAATAAGGGTTTAATGTCTGTTTGTATATACAAGGAGACACGGCCCGTCGGATTTGGGCTACACCTGAAGAGGGATAATGTTTGGGCCTAATCCTGTAGTCATCCGGTTCCAAACTACTCCCGAAGTTTTGGTGCCCACTTTGAGCCGTTCAGCCGAGTAAACGCCTTTAACGTGGCCCAACCCCCGAGCCCGGGGGTTTCTCATCCCATTCGGTATTGCACCCCGCCGCACAACCATCACTGATTAACATTCGGTCCGATGCTTGCTGCTAGGTACATACAGGTTCCGGTCGGCGATTAAACCGAGAGCACATCAGGGTCACCTTTTCCACACTATGTATTTCATGGTTATTAATTGAATCACATGTTTTCATATTATATGAATGGGTCTCGACGGGGGTTTCATCACTGAATTACAACACTGAAATATGCGTTGTCCTTGTCCTTTTAAACATTATAATAGAATAGGGGCGAGGGAGATGGCTAAACCCAGGCGTCTGCGGGGGTTTATTTTACGCCGATATTGGTATAAAATGTGAATTTCAATTAACGCATTCTGTACTCCCGAGTGTTCTAGTATCAGGAAGATTAACACTTCAAACCTTGGGGTAATGCCATTAATTTCTTGAGCACCGATGGTTTTAAATAGAATAATGGAGAATAGGAATGAAGACAATAAATGAAGTATATATACATATATGTATATCCTTCAAAGATACAATACCGATAATACGTGGAATAGTAAAAAAAAACTGCCAGAACAACAGCACGTATTAACCCCTGAGATCGTCATGCTCTACTTGATTATTTTGCGTTATATTTGTTAGAGATATACTGGGGTACACGCCTCTGTCGGCTACCAACGAAGTGAATTAATGTGAATGTGTGTTACTTTGAAATGGCTATTATCTAAATTAACTAATACCTTGTAGTTAAATTATGATTATATTAAGTTATTAATTTTATTGTGTCAGGCGAAATGTACATTAATTTCAATTATGTATTGTTAGTTGTTATGGCTGATCATTAAAATTCGGTAGATATTGTTGACGGAAGGAAACAAATGAAACACACATTTCGGCTATAAGAATTTTTTAATGTGAACTCTACCCGTCCTATGATCTACCTGTGGTCTCGAAATTATTGAAGCATAACCGAATAAACAAATTAATTCGACAGTTAAATTCTTACTATGTTAAAAGAACTAAAAATATAATGCATACAATTTGTTCCCTTGTGACTGAGAACATTTTCCGAGCGTATCGCGTTTCCAGAGCATTGGAGAAGTTGTGTAGAGAGAGGGCACCGATATTCAGCCGAATACAAAAGAAGTCTGAAACAAAACCGCCCATTTGAAATACGAGCCCCTTCCATTTAATGCCACCCTCTCCACTTACTAATCCATCCCACTTCGACTTCTACAATTAAATTTACTTTTAAGGAACTAAAGAGCATTGTTATTGTTTAATCGACTTCAAACCTTGTCCCTTCTATCTTGGCTTTTTCAAAAGACTACTTCCCTAACCAACTCTGAAACAAATACCGTGGTAATATTTAAGCCGGGTTAGGAGAAGGAGTTCAAAACTTCCGCTTGAAAATATATCAGCGAAGCAGTGAAACTTTTAAACTTTTATCCTAAATGTACTACAAATTTTGATGGTTATAAATCTATTTTATATTTGTTTTATTTTGTCAATACTTAGTATAGCAGAAAGCGATCAACCTAATCATATTACTAATGCTATGTCACCTTTATACTCGAAATATCAACACGCTATTGCAAATATGTATAATTGCAAGATAAGTTGAGAGTATAATTGTCGGTTGATATAAGTAATTTTATCTCTGATCTTACATTTCAACTATATATCTATGTATCTCTTTATTTAAAATTACAGATAAGAAATTTACTTTAATGAAGGGCCTCGACAGTGTTTGTGTATAGTGTCGTTAAAACATAAATACTTAATAATTGCATATTCATAAGGCTGTTCGCCGGTGTTATTAGCAATTAAGGGTTTTTCACGAATTTTTAAATAAATGACGTGAGGTAACAGTGAGTGTCTTCCCATCACATATACTGAGGTATTGGGTCAATAAATAAAATTTAAAATTAATTCCAATCTACCACAGTTTTCCTCTCCAACTCTTCCTTACCACTAGTCATTCGAAACGACATTTAATTCTCCAATTATTCGTCCTTACTAGGAATGGCGGAATGGCAACCCCTTCAACCAGCTTTGAGTTTGAGCCGCAATTTCACTTTGAGAAGATTTCTATTAGGGCGAATAGAACTTTATTGTCTTGTGTGGTGGGGGAAGGAGACCTCCCTCGCTTAGGGGATTCGAGTCGTATTTAATCCCGTACGCGTTATTTGGATACCTCCCCCTTCCCTCGTCGGCGCATTTCGGCATTAATTAGGCCCCGGGCCCAGCGGTCTGAAGATTGAGCCGGCGGGAGAGCGGTTCACAATTGTGCGCGGATGTGTGTGGGGCGGGCTTCCTATCTAATTTGGCAGGAATCCATAACTTAAATAATAATTGGTCTGAAGCCGAGCACCGCCTCCGCCAGCTCCCGGTGCCCGCTGCCCGGTCCCACCCACACACACTAAATCTCCCCCAATCCCCAATTATAAGGCCTTTAAATTATTTCCCTCTGCTTTTCGACCACCGGTTGTTTTTTTCCCCTCGTTTAATTTTTTTTTTCCAGGCCCAGTCTAATTGGTTTATGAACGCAGAAGTACGGAACCACAGGCCAGAAATTCAGTTCATAAATCATGCTATATCGGTTTACTAGTCCTAGTCAGTTTAAGGTCTGTAATCTATTAGTTGCAGTACTTACAAGCGTTCCGAAACGCGTTCACTACTCTTTATCTGCAGAGTGGATTAGTACATTCGATTATGAATGATATAATTAAGGATGTTTATTATAGAACATATGACATGATTACGTTAAATTAAGGAAAAACTGTGGTATAATTAAGGAGAAATAATTTATTTGGTAATATATTAAGGAGGTAATAATTCTACAATACTTCTAAAACAAGTTATTTTTTTAAAGATTTATTAACAATGGAGATAGAATCGTTCTGGGCTTTTTTTACGGGCTGTTTTTTTTATATCCTTCGATAAATGTAACTACATTTTTAAATTCATTTAGGTAAACAAATGCGATAAACTCTACTCTGCGAGACGTTTTGTGTATCGGGGTTGAGTGTGTTTCAGTTACACGTTTTCTCTACTACCCATATTTTCTTTATTGTATTATTTAATATATTCTATTATGTATTCCGGGACAGATTCTGTACTATACGGACAAAATGTGTATGAAGTAAACAATCCTCCAGACGGATTGTTATAGTAGGTCCAAATTTAAAGGAATAATAGCAAGAATGCTTATACTTGAGCCAATTAGAAGAGGTGCATATTATTGTACCGATCTTATGCCAATTTTAAAATCTCTATATTTCGGCGGATTCCCGCGTATTATAGGAGGGGGAAAGTAAGTGTACGTGTAGTAACGTGGGCGTTTAGGGGCGGAATTCAACTGCGGTTGGTGCGCCGAGGAATTTAATCCCAATGCGGTAGGCGGTGCACGTTACGCTCCAGTATTGATATTCGGAGTCGATGGCTGGGCGGCCTCCCTTCTATCTCTCCGTCTACGCGGATTTAGAGAAATAACTGGTAGGTTACCGCCCGTTTTGTGCCCCCCTCCGCTCACCCCTCTAATATTCATGGGGCCCCGTCCCGGCGATGGGCCCACCTCTTCTGATCACTTATGTATTTCTGATAAACCTCGAAACCGAGCCTGGTACCCAGTTATGCATACTGAGCGGGGCCCTGAAAACGGTGGGCCGTCGGGTCACATTAAAAACCTTGTCCGCGGTGGTTCCCGCCTCAAGGGAACTATCCGAAATGCGGTCCAAGAACCTCCCCCTTCTTTTATCACTTATCGCTCTATGCAAAAACATATCGTAAGAACTGACTTTAATACCGAATGTGCAGTTAAAATTAAATTGTTTTTTCTTTATTTTTTCCCAAAAATTTCACACACACACACACACACTATCCTCCGATCCAATTGTCTCTCATGAGACATTAATGTGTACATCATTATTATTATGTGGGCATCATTATTTATTTATACCACAAAATTATTTGAGCCACTGCACTCCCCTCATCACCTTCATTATTATTAAGTTTATGCCACATTCATTTTATGCTCATTCCCCGTATTGAAATAGTCGTGACGTATATTTCTTTAAATTCAATACACCCATATTGGGTATATACTGCGGTGGAGAAGTTGCCAAATATTTGATCTACTGGAGAAAGACCGCTCGGTGGAAGAACGGACGGACCCTTTGGTAATGGGGCGGAGAGCTCCTCCGCATATGGGATCAGCCGACCTTAGAGAACATTTGAAAGCACTTTGTAAGCGGCAAACAGAAAGGATATATCGCTCAGTGACCCGCCTTTTTAGTTTGGCCCTAACCCCTCCCTATCTCTTCATTTCGCCGGCATACACGGATCCTACTCCAATGGATGACTCACCCCTATAGGAAATGATCCTTTTGTGCCGATAACTCAATTTTCGGACTATATTTAGTCGCACCCGGTCGGTATTCGAATCTGGGGCAATTCTCTTTGGAGAGCCTATCATTCAGTTACGGGTATAGCAAAATCTAATGCCCCAGTTTAGTTGTAAAAATAATTAAGTAAAACCCGTAGTAGGCGTAAAATAATACGTCTTTTGGACAAGCAACAAACCTAAATCGCAAAACTTTCAACTTGGCACAGAAGTGGGAATTTCTAACGTGAAGGTAAGTGAAAACGTCCCACGTGGAGCCAGCTTGACATAAATTGCTCCTGTTACTGCCTGGGAAATGACATTGCTGACAATTCACCAGCCAGTCTTGCGGCGTACAAACAGGTGAAAGAAAAATTTACTGAACCTCAGTTTACTCAGTTTACTGAAACTCAGAATACTCTCAGGACGAGCATTAATAACCTATGGATGAATACGTTCATCCCCTGTAACTGGTGTTATTACAACATATTTCCTAATTCATAAATCAATAGAAAAACGCTTCCAATACAAAAATGAAAGAATAAGAATACGAAAGTGAAAATTTTCAGTTTACCTTCGTGTCCTAAATATTTACGTCTTCAACGATGGTTTCATATTTTTTTTTCATCCCGTCTTTATACCGGGCGTAAAACTCGGGCTGTAGTACTCACCGCCGGGGCCTTTCGAACGTTGGAGGGTGGATGGAATTTACATTTGCTCGACAGCCGCCTTCGTATCCGCTCTTTCCCGCTTTTATTCTCAAACCTTCCCATCCACCTTCCGCATAAAGTACCACCCGAGTTGTGTAACAAGCCCGAATGAAGTCGGGGGGTTTATTAAATATCTATTTTTTCTCTCCCACTGTTGGTTTAAAATTCCTGCCTTGTCGAAAGTTATTGATCGGAGTTCTGTGCCAGTCCGTTGTTATTATTAATGGTCTGGGGACGAGTGACGTCAAATCGGTATCGTCTGGCGTTTGTTCGCCGGTGATTTATGCCTTTCCACGTTACGTGAGACAAATAAATCACTTATAAATTCCCGCCCCACCTCCTCCTCCGGTTGCCGCCCGCTTAAAAGCGTCTAAAACCGCCGACTAAAAACGTAAACTCCGGCCCAATGGATCGGAAATATCAAAGAACTCCTCGCTATCGGCGACAAAATTTACGACTATCGGCCCTAGTCATGGCTGGGTGTGAGGGGGGGCCGTATATATTAGAGGGAGGCGATTCGATTGTGGCTCCTCCCGGGAAATAAAAAAGCTCCAGAAATACAAGACCGTGTTTCTTTATCTCCGAGAGAATATTTAATTTTTTGGTCGGAAGCAAACTGATGTCAATCTGCTTATTATTATTAGTTTTATCAGAATTATCAGTAATATTAGTATTATTATTAGTATTATCAGTACCAATATTTCAACAACATATTTATGCATATATAAGGCAAGGCTAAGGATTTAGTAGTGGCATAGTAAATGGTAATTATTAAATGTTATTTTACACATTAGCTCATCCCCCTGCTAAATTAGATTGTGATGCTTGACAAAACGATTCAATATTTAGACCTGCCTACTTTTCCCGCAAATGTTTTCATGCGAATTATGATCAAATCCTTCTGTACTATATTAGGACTTCAACTTACCAGAAAGTAATACTTAATTGATCATTAACGGTTTTGGGGTAGTGGAAAGTCCCGCGCCCCTAGCTCATTATCAAGTCTTCAAGTGCAAACAGTAAATTTACTTTATGAAGGAACATGCACTGTGTTTTCCTGCGTTGATGGACTAATTAAGATTTTCTCTCGTTCTCATTTTTCACTTTTAACAACAAAATAATATAGTCACCCGTCGAAAGTTCGCTTTTCGAAAAATATCCCCCATCCTCGTAAACATATCACATTTGACTTCAAACATTTCCTATTCGCACAGTGGTTTAGCATTATGCGGTCATGACTGACATAAATGTCACTTTCAAAAGGGTAGGTCCCTTCCAAGGGTTTGTATCTTCCCGGCTGAAGTGTGTGTGTGTGTGTGTGTGTGTGTGTGTGTGTGTATGCGTGCGTGTGTGTAGTAGAATAATTCTGTCGTGATGGAGTTGAAGTGAAAATTGACAGGATCGTATTTTCAAATAGACCTAATGCATATCTTGCTATGCTTTTTTTGGTACGGATATTATAGCGGCAAATTAACGGAGTCGGGATAAAGCAATCGAATATGCGCTTAATTCATCCACTAAATCGGCGAATAACAGTTTCATAACTAATTTAGTCTGTTGGGTGTAATCATTGGGTCTTGTAAACTGACCAGGCTGTCGTTTCAAATTAACACGTTTATAAAGCTGCAATCAATTTATTAATACAAAATATGAACTCGCAGTATAATCCCTTACTCATTTAATTTCATAAATTGATTGAACTATCTGATTACCTGGCTAAGGTTTATTCGGTTACGGCGACTTGCCGATGGTGCAAGGATAAACTATTCCTAAGAACGAGTATAGTAGTAGTAAAGTTATTGGATACTTTGAAATGTGAATTGTCTCACTCATCCTAATCACTCGTTGTCAGATTCCAGAAACAGAGTGATTAAACGACACTTTAAAATCGTTTTGCTCACTACCCGTATAATGGCATAGCCAGATGAAATTTAATCCGTTGAAAGAGACGTGTCCGGACCCCTCATTCGGGCCAATCGAATACATCGACATGAGTATTAAGCAGAATGTTCCAGTGAACAGTGAAAACATATGGAATGCAGTGCAGCGGAAATTTATGGGGTCTTCAGCCCGAACCGAATTTCTAATGCCGGATAAACGGGGAGACATGTGCCCACCGGACAATGAGATCCTCCGCATCGATAACCAGGTTATTTCCAAGTGAATGGTTCTCTGGCGAGCTGATTCCACGTTCACCAGTCATACCGTTATTTATTGTTTCTACTTTTATTGGGGTTGGACCGATAAAGTTCACCGGTACCGTCACCAGTCGTCACTCCAAAATGAATTGCCGGCCGCTCCCAATCCATTTTATCCCTTAAGCTCCGCCCAGAACCAACACCCCGATTCACACTAACACAGCAGACGCGAGAGGTTCTATGGGTTCAGCTATCACACAGTCTCAGCGCGCATTAACTGCATCCTACATACACAACAATTACACACCGACATTTGCATCTAAACACGCAAGAACTGAAGAATTAACAGTACACACCTACAAGTTACACTACCCTTTGAAAAAGGTCTTGCTCAGAGGGCAAACTGTGTGATTTACGGTGCTGCCAAAGGCAAATGCAGCTGTAATCGGGCCATCGTTTCCGGCCATTTGAACGAATTTATTTTCCCCTATTCCCAGGAAGTAAAATCGTACGGGCGGCAATTTTTATCCGACTGCGTGATATTGCCAAATCTACACCGTATACATTTCGTAAATAGGCTGGCCCTAGTGTGCTATCGATCGGTCTACAAATACGTTATCTGACCACGAGAGAATTGACCTTATATTTTCGGTCTATAGGAAAACCACACACGAGAAGGACGCTCTACCCGAGTTATCCCTGTAAGGGTTGAAACCCTTGGGTTCATAAAGGAATATGAAACCTCAGGGGGGGGGGTTATGAAAAATCCTCCAATATTGGGAGTAGGCATTTTTCTGAGGTGAATCTTGTTAGAGGTAGGGTTAGAGAATTTATGTCTATGCACTTACCTTACCTTCAAGGAAAGAGCTATTTATCGTAATAATTGAATTACGTCCTTTTTTTATTATCTTGATACCACAGTTTTGCAAATTATTACAATCTTGAAATAATTCAAAATTTTACGATTATATTAAATCGCTTTTGCGAGTTTTTTAATTCGTAGGAGTTAAGGCCCTTCATAATAAAATTCTATTGACCCGTAATTTTACAAATATATACCTTAATTTCTAAAAATATTTATATAAAATACTGGGATATGGGGATCGCTTAATGATTTTTAGGCCCCATTATTCACCAAAAAGTCGGACAACTGCAATCGAGTCTTCATTAAGCCAAATTACTACGGAACCAAAATGAGTTGAAAGCTCTAATAGTCTTCAAAGTGAAATTCAAGTCGTATATAACAAGGTGTACCATGAAAAACATGAACCAGTTGAATTCTTTAATTTACCATAGGTATTTGATAGTCGATCGACTCATAGTCACGTCCGTTCCAGGGTTGTGGGAGGGGGGCGAGAAAACAATGAGAAACAATGGTGGGATCAATAAAAGCCGTATCGTCGGTGTAGTCACGTCTGGGCGCGTTACTTAGACAAACGATGTTATTTATACTGGCGTCGTTCGGGGTGGAAATCGCGTTCAAATTTGGAGGCGGAGGCGTGAAAACTGCCGGCGGCGGGGGCGGGGTACGTGACTCCACGGTGGCGGGGGCCGCTTTTAACGACCCCACGCTTTTGTAACTGCCGCCCCACAACAGCCCAAATAAATTCCATTCACTTTGGCCGAATTAAAAGTGCTCCCCCCCCCCACCCCCATTGTCCCCCGATATCGGATCCCCGAACGATGAGCGAAAAATTATAGCCCCGAAGCGCGATCGTGTTTTTTGCCCCAGCGTTGATATCATTACTGCTCGAATATAGTCGTCGCGACAATAACTGCACGGTCGAGCGATTACGGCGAGAACATACTGTAAAAAATAAAATTGTTCTTACGAAGGCACCGAAATGCCCCATTTTCGTTTAAATTTAGAGACAAAGTAATACTGCACAAATTCAACGTTCACGGAATAAGAGAAATTTCTCATTGAAGCATCTGGTATAACATGTATATGCATTATATTTTTCATGTATAAAACTAGATTGTAAATATTGATTTAATTTAAAAAAGCCTTGAAATGTATGTAGGGCGGGTCTACGATCCTTACTGGAAAAAGTGGGCACTTTTAAATAGAGTATTTTCACAATATTTAATCTTCTTATAAATATGTATCCAAGGAAACTGGGCGCGTTAGGTACTGTCCATCTCGGTAGTGGCTAACGCGTTTTCACACGCTATGCCACAAATCCTAAATTTACAATTCCAATAAACCAATTGTTTCCTACCTTTTTAATATATCTTGTGTGCTAGCTGTGAAGACGTGTGCAAGAGAGTACGTGATGCAAGTATAGGGTGGAAGATATGAAATCGACCGCTCAGGCATTGCAAGACAAACGCCACTTTAATTGCCCTGATGAAGATTCAAATAGGAGTCCAAAAGGGAAAAGGGAAGGAATGTAACGTCTTAATTCCTTGCGGCGGCAATTAAATCTCCTCTACGAGCGTGGAAATAGCAAAGCAGTGAGCTAATACTTTGTAACGCTATATGCTATGCTCCGCTTCAGACGGCTCCCCCTGGAACTGCCGAGACTTTGGAGAGGATTGAACCCGAGACCTCCTTCAAACGAGTGGGTAGTTGCTTCGATTTTTCAATCCTGAGCCCTTTTAGGCACCCCCTCTGAGAATGCGAAGTTTTAAAGATATTTCCTTGCGGTAAGAAGAATACATGAATAAACAGACATTTTAAAAATGTTTTCCGTAAAAAATTTAACTGGGATAAAGTTTTTCGGATTTCGCGATGGTTGAAAATGGTATAATCCGTATGATTGAGTCTCTGCTGCCAGTAATGGTGCTAAAGCAACCAGATGTTTATAAACGGAAATATTGGAGATGGCGAAAAGTAGAAATTAACTCGTTTGAAACGAATTATGAGAGTGGAGGCTGAAAGTCATAAATGTAATAACTAATACTTGTAGTCTTTAATATTAATCTAAATATTGTACTAGAAAATTGAAAATTATTATTTGAAATTTTTTAAACAATAGTTGGTTAAAAGACGAAATTATAGTGTAGCAATTGCAACTCAACGAGAACACACACATCCCTCAATGATGGTGAAGTGATAATGTACAACAATTCTGCCGATGCTGAGTACGTTAGAACCTTAATTTTATCTCCTGCCCACATCCTGTAGAGCAACGAGCGAGGAATTTTACGAAAATATACTTTCAACGGTCGCTCTCCTGAATTTCAGGACGGGTTATTGATGTTGAAAACCTCCGCGCCTATATCGGTTCCACCCAATCTCCATTCCGAATACTTTCCATTTCTGATACAACACAAACGAACGGGCAATTCTGGAATACTGGGTGCCTTTCTGCTTATATCGGATCCAAAATAAGTTTCGGTATAATTGTATGCCATGTTCGTGAGTATTGTTTCTTATGAAAAATGTAACTTATATAATGTAATCAGATTTAAAAACTTCTCACTGCCGTCTTTGACTATTAGAATATAACATTCCATTACCACTTCTGTTTTGGATATTTTTCCTCAGAAGTGTACATTAACATTTAAATGAAATATTCATTTAAAGTATAACTATATTTATTATTGTAAAATTAGTAAATATTTGTACAATCTCTATTAAACACAAAGGTTGCCTCTATATCCTGTAAACTTTTTGCAAACATTCTACTTGTTTAAAACATGAATTACCAATGTTCTTTAATAAATCTGCATTAATATAACTTAATACAAGGTTTAATAAAGTTTTCAGATCAACGAATCGGATTGCACTCTAAATCACGCTATAAAATGCTCTCACAAGGGATAAAATACTATTTACAGTTTGAGACTGACTGTAGCACAGTAGCAGCGTCCATTATTGGAATTGGAATGTCGTATTCACAGGTAGTTTACTATAATTAAGTGGGTTTCTTTGCAAATACAATTACACAGTTTCTGCGTGATTGCATATTAAAAACTGAGGGTGGTTTATTTATTATTTTTCATATATTTCATTTAATTAAACACCGTGTGTTAGGAAAATATCAATACGGATTAGTTATAATCGTTATTTTCTATTTATCTTTGCGATTCTTCCCGTTAAATTTTTGTATTTTTCATAAATATATAGTAAACAGTCGCATTCTTTATTAATCGTGTTCATATGGCTACAGTGACCGGTTAATGACCGGTAGTTTAATTAATGAATCTTTACTAATTGAGGATCAGATCAGCTTACAAAAGTGCTCATATTGTTGAATTTTATATGTAACTAATTTTAAAATAAATGAAACATAAGAATTTTCGGAATAACCATCGACGCGTCCTTCTGTAAATATAATGCCAAACTTTTTACCAAGAATTTTCGTTGTATTAGCGAATAATATACAGTATTTGTCGCATTTTTCATATTTATTAAAACTCATTATTAATCATTATAACTGTGCTATAGCAATGAGCATACAAAAAATTATGACATTTCGACATCCATTCTGAGTAGCACCGGGACCCGTTACTAACTTCTGAAAGTTTAGCTCGATGATGAGCACGGAAAAAAGTTAAACACCGTTGAATAAGTTAGCGGCACATCCCAGCCACGAATTTCTTTCTCAGTTTTTTCCTTAAGGGAAGGAACATTTAGGAAGAGGCAAAATCTGTATCGACGTTAAGTTGAGCTTAGGCAGAATAATTTATTAAAGGCCTAAGTGGCAAATTAGATTGAAAAAATGGCTTGGATATAGCTTCGACATGAATTAATTTTAACTAATAATAATAAGGCAGTAAAAACATAATTCTTCTTGCCATAAACAGAAGCCAATAATATTTATAATTCTTTAATATAGAATAACCGATTAAGGATTAACCAATAAATATTAAGCTACAATAAAGTTATAAGTTAGTTATAAAGTTAGTTTTAAGAGTTAACTGATTACAAATCCGGAGTCTGAAATAATAAATTATGCAACATATGAAGCCTGCTTTAAGACTTTTCTCTATTCAATTCACATCTCTAATGCATGAAAGCCGACTCAAGCAATAAGATCGCTTAGGATAAGCTCCGCAAAAACGCTTTACTTTACTATCTAACGCGTCACGTCACTCTAGGCCAAATTCAAAATTAATTATAACTCCGACCGGCAGCGCTGAATAACCAAAATCGGTCTAACCATGAATACCAATGAGGAGGACTCAACTACCTATTGGTGAAATCGAGGCGCAAATCAGTGGTTGCTGAGAATTTTAATTTTATGAATGATATAGAGATGACATAGAATTAAGAGCACATTAACCAATTATTAAATCTATATTTATTGTTTTATTACTTGATTAGTGCTTGATTAGCTTTTTTCTTACTCAACACATGTACATAGAACAGTAAAGAAAATTCACGAATTATTAATTTGAATTCTTTTTCGTTTTATTAATATTTTTCCAGTTATTACTGGAGCAATACATTAACATTTGAACTCGATGACTAGAAATGGAAAAATATAGAAAGCATTATTGTAAAAACTGCCAATCGACCAAAAAATACAAACATGATTTGGTTGCTATCCTCCTAGCTATATTAGTATATTGGATTATATAAATACCCTTATATTTTAATTAGTATAATTTTCTGTTCCGATAGTTTGCATTCTGTTTCTATTTTTATATACTAAACGAATTTAACCGATGATGAGTAGAAATTCTGAAGAAGCTTTCAGACTGATGGTCTATTCAACCAAAAGATATTCAATAATATAATATTATTTCAGGGATCTTATTAACATAAATTTGTTAACGACTAAAGAGTTAACTAGGTATCGTCCTATTTAAATATGCAAGCGGGTGGAAAACTGTGTCACCGGCGAGAACTGTCCACAGCGATTCGCAGTGACGTTTTCTGTTCTTTTTTTTGTTCTATCGAATAAAGCACGCTTATTGCTTCCCCTGGGCGTTTTAATCAGTCGTGAAATTTCTCGTCCGATAGAGTTTAATTGAATCGGACAATGGTTCCGGTAGGGTGACGGAATTTACACTAACCCCCCCTCCCCCCGTCGATTTAAATCGTGTTCAGGGGCGGAAATAATCCCTACAAAGTGTCTTCAATGAAAGATAAACGTCTTATTCCAATATCTAGGCCGGAACGAGGCTCGTGAACAATGTCTCGTTGAATTTAACTTTTGCCATTTCCATTGAAGGATCTGATTAGGTTTTAATTGGGTCGGGCCCCAGGTATTGCCCGCCCAATTCGATTCCCCGTCTCCATTTCCTTCCCGGCAAATTGGATATGGTTGCGTCTTACCCCCCAATCAGCCACCCACCTTCAAGATTGAATTGTAGAAACGCGTTAAAAGGGACGTCGCTTCTTTTAATGATGGCTCGAGTTAAATTACTACCACCCTAACGTCGTCAATGAAAGTTGAAACAACGTGATATGTGCAATATGTACGTCTAAATGATATGTTTCCATTCCTTATCCTAATAAAACCGTTCTGATATGCGAAACAAAGTTTATATAATTCACCTTAAAACAAAAATTCTTTTGTTCCAATTTTATTATCCATCTTAAATTCAATTACACCCAATCGTATGATAAAGCTTAATTTTTAAGAATCACAGATTTCCCTACCATTATATTCAACGTTGATAACGCTCAGACCATATCTGCTGTTTAGCGAGTATAATAACACTGTTACTTTTGTGCTCCAAGGAGAAAATAAATTAATCTAAAAAAATAATTATTACTGACGGGCCATTCAGAAAAGTGGTTAGAAATTTGCACGGCTCTTAAGGGAAACTGTGCAGTATTATATTCCCGTGTAGATGGCGTTACACGTTTTATCATAATTGAAACAGTTATGCATCCTTGAGCTTCATTTGCATGTGTTGTAAATTCTAATGCCGTTATATAACGACGTAAGTGTGTATTTACAACCAGCCACTGTATATTTTTATTTCCCAATTCAAATATTACCGACCGCCGCTTCGGGGGACGCGTTTCGGCCCCTACGTAAATATCCCAGCTTGGTATTCCCTTCACTATAATTGGGAGACACATCCTTTGGGAAATGCGCCACCGAATAGCTTTCATATGAAAGTTTATTAAAAATTCTTTTGAAACTGCCCGAATAAACACATCTGTGAAATTCCGACTAATTCGGATGTCAGAGATGGCCGAATAATATATTTTCATTCATTACATTATTTTAATTATTCCTTACTTGTCTATTTTTCGAAACAAACCACACTACTTAAAAGACCTACATGATAAATTTATACTAATCATACAATTTTTCTATAATGAGATAAAAACTACCGGTGGACAGGAAAATAAAAACATTTAATTACTGCAAATAATGTCAATGGTCCATGGATTCTATTATGAATCTATGCGAGATAATTTTAACGGGTTATTATCGTAATTTATAACATTCTTGCAGTCCCTTATGTAATCTCAACTAATGAATTGCATTGAAATTTTAAATTTTAAATTCCCTCGTGAATTTAAATACGCGTGTTGTGTAAGTATTCTGCTGCAAAATATAAATTTCAAATTTTAGTCAGTCCAGTTTATTTTAATATAGATTTTTTCACAAATGAATCACCCCCTGAACCACCCAAAAGAATAATGGGGGTTTCCTTATTAACAGAAATCCTCTGTGATGATGACATTATAAGTAACAGAAAACCAGAACATGGATATCAGAAACATTATGATATTATTATATAGAACTGCTGATGGCTTATGATTTATTCTGATCACTTTAATACTATATTTAGTTGCAATAATATTTCAAGTTATTGTTGTCCTTATAGCTGTTATCGTTAATAATTATTTGTAATTAATGATATTGGCAAGTTGAAATATCCTCCTCTTAAAACTTGGAACTCGTTTAGGCTGTTCAAAAATGGATGTTCCGTTCAGAAAGCTAAATATTTCAGACCGCGACTCTCCTCCATAGTTAATGGCCTCTCACCCCACCCCGACCCCATTGAGATCGTAGAAAAGCGAGACGACGTCATAATTAAAAAAATAAATAACTTATAAAGTTCCGCTCTAATACAATACCAGTGTTTTAACCAAAAGTGCACCTTCTCCAACCAAAGCCAAATTAGTTTCTCATTCTGTAGAACCCAGGGGAAGTTGGCCTAGTAAGGGACAAATTATAAAAGCTTTTCTATGCAACAATTCGTCCCTGAAAAATAAAAGTTACATTTCGTCTCGTCGTGAAAACTGTGAGAACTCTTTCCTAATTCCAAGGCCGCAGAGTCTGTAAATCAGGTTGAAAACTGGGTGCGAAGTGAGCGGTGTCGAAAAGACTGCCGCCTTAACTTTAAATAATTTGCAATTATAATTCTATGGAAGAAGGAGAGGCTGTAGGCAATAAAGATTGAACCGGGAAGAGGGGAAGCGGAAGAGTAGGCGGGACACCGCTGCCGGTGCTATACGGCCCCGTAATTTTACGATAACATTTGAATTAAATTGGAGCTGAAGTGGTGTTCTGGAACGAGGTGAGTGGGCTTACACTCCAGGACCGCCTCTCCTTTCCCTTATCCAATATGCTCCACTTTAGAAATACCTGCACCGCCCATGCATTAACCCTGCCGACCACAGTTCGCAACGAAGATCGTCCAACTTTATATCGACAAATTATTGTTGCGGAGTTAAGACGGCCCCTGTTGATGCAATTTACTGAAATGTAAGATTATAACTCTCGCAGAATTATCAGGTTCTATGTTGTAAAAATATATTATAATAGATTGCCCACCAGATTTTGTAAAACATTTTAAATGAAGCTGTATCGATTTGCAAGTTCTTTCTGTACTCGGCTTCTAACTGCTTTTGGTTTTCGAATTACAGCCTCGGAGGCCAAATGGATCAATTAGCGGAATCGGAAAGAATGTTTTGTTAGAGAATTAAACTCTTTTTTTATTTATTTTCAGTCTGGCGGCCCAAGCACTTGCCACCCTCGGGCATAAAACATTGGGGACTACCGGGGGGCCGTCCGAGCCCCAACGGTGGCCTCCGCACGACTGAAGTGTCATCAATTTTTATGTTATTAGTTTCGTATTCATGGGGCATTTCTACCGCCTGGCCCTAACCAATCCCACCATAGTGATAGGTTCGGGTTTGTCACAAACCTATTTGTACTTGTGTTTTCTTTATAACCGTACCGGGTTGGATTGCTAAGGGCTGTGAAAAACAGCTTGTGACAGATAGACACAGTCTTGATGGATTAAGAACGATGTTATTCTACGTTATTGACGTAACATATTATTCTGGGTTTAGCATAATTCTAGATTGTGTGGCCACTAACATGCAGGAAAATTAATTCAATTTTTTTGACAGTGAGTAAATTCTGTTCTATTAATAACTAATAATACCTCTCATAACTGCACATTGTTCCTTATTTAGTCCTTTATTCTATTACTACAGTTCCCTAGAGTTACAGTCAGTATTACTAACTTGAGATTGTATTTACCGACTTGGGATTGTATTCAGCCAAGATGCTAGCGCTCGTATAACTTCTGGAAGGGAGTTCCCTATGCTTAGGTTGATACGCAGGGGATCGAAAATGTCAATCTCAGCTTAAGGAGAATAACAAGCTGCTTAGATATTTTCGACATAGTACTAGTTCAACTGTGCTTCTAGACCAAATCACAAACACGCGCCGTGTCCAGTCGAAAGTCCTTCCAGCTTCGTACGTAATGCCTCTCGGTTTGTTTCAGAGCGCACCAGGAATTAGTTCGGACCTCCGGGCAGTTGCCGAAGTTGCTCAGGCCGTCTTCCAACAGTTTCATTCCCTCCTCCCTGCCCGTTCTAAATTCCTCTTATCCATCGAATACCGGTCAAACATTCTAAATTCTTCCCAACCTGAGTGGAGTTAGTGGACCCGACAATTATGTCAAATATTATATTATTACATTATTATTTAGGTAGATAAAACAGCTGCAAAACTGTCGATACCCCTGTAGAAATATTTTCGCGTGCATTAACAGGCGGTTCCACCCAGATTCCTATTTTCCCACATAATTTATTAACAAAGAATGGTGCACTCCATTCTCTAATAAATTCGAATGGAAAACGCACTGGAGTATGATTCCCCAGTGGCAGGTTTACTGGATACGCGCCGTAATTAATTACGGCAGGCCTATTAGAATAATAAAATCGAACATCATCCCGTTCGAACCGGGTTCGGTCCAAAACGTTACAAAGTCCGACCGCGGAATAATTAACTAGTTTTCTGGCACCCGTACAACGCTGTTGAAATGATGGGCTCACTAATAGCTGCTGTTAGTGCGACTGTACGCTAATGGGGCGCATACACTCGTGCCCACAACGGCAACTAGGCTTCTACCGGCTATCTCTGAATTGCGATTTTCGGGCGCGGTTATTTATTTCGCCACGCGGACATCCACACGTGCACTAGTACAATATGACAAATATAATACAGAGTATATAATGGATTCCGAATTGCATGCCGCTCATTAGTCCTATCGATATGGTCGTTTTTCCCTGATTACTATAGCTCAACGAAAAAATATTGAACGACTCGAGGAGAGAATTATCGCTGCCAGTATGAATCTGTTTAAATTAAAGTACATTTCAATCGGAAAGTTCGCACTTTTCTCAAAGAAACACACAGGACAGCTGTGTCCGACTTCTTCCTCTTTTTGAAGGACACCTGAGCGAGTTCCAGTTAATTTCGAACATGAGTTGGACCATGATGATCGCACTGGTAAAAGTTTTGAAAGTTTCGACACATCCCAGGAGAGCTCAAGTAGAACACCTTTCCACTTGAACTCGTTCGTGTGTTCTCCGAAACCAGGAAGAATCTCGGACAGACAGTAGTCAACACCTGCTGCTCGAGATCGAATTTTGGTCGTAGAAACTTTCGCTCGTTTTGAAGTTACATGTGTAATTCAAGAAATATTTTAATTTGATTTCTTCATCTTATATACGATATATTCCCCATTATAAAAGTTATATTCATTGTAAGTAAAAGCAGTGGCAACTTTTGACGACGGCCACGACCGTTCTAAAGAAAATGAAAATATTCTATTTTAATGTTAATTATTTATCATTTATTTATATACACAGGTATATATTATCTGTGGTTCTTCTTTTATTGTGGTTCTCTACAAATGATAATAGAATATTCGTCAACTATTTGAAATACTTTAGGTTTCATATGTAAAATTATATTTCGTAACTAGTTTTCTCGAATATATACAGAATCGCTAAATTCTATGATAATAAGTCATTTATATTCAAATTAATTCACATTAAATCCTGAAAGCAAGGGTAATCGCGGATGTCTGTTGTCATTTAATTAAGCCAAGTAATTTTTATCACATTTCAGTGTTGCAGACTAACTAGTTTATGATTTCTGAAAATTGTTTATCTATATGTATATATATGTGTATATATATATATATATATATATATATATATATATATATATATACAGAACAGACACGCTCGAGCACAAGATGGCCTGACCTATGATTATAATTTTGTTCAATTTACTTTTTCTACAACTACGTTTAAAAATAGCTTTTATAGTGTTTGGTTCATAAAATTATAATCTCTAATCCATGGAATTTATTGAAAATTTTACTTTCTGATTTGAAAACTCCGCGGAACTTCAAATGTGCGCTTAACCTTCACCGATTTAACCGAAAAGGCTGGGGGATTCGACTCACGTCTGACCTGGGCAAACGGCTCGGGAATTTAGTACGATAAAAAGCCCCTGAGCCCTGAGCGCTTCAGAGTTGCTATAATAATATTGCGTATAAAGTTTAATTAACCTTCCGCCAGTTTTTGCTGTTTACTTGTTTCGGCTCCCTTTATTTTGCGTTAACCCTATATAAATATTTGAACGCAACTTTACCTCGTTCTTGCACTCTGAGCGGAAATAAATTTTCAATCGCTACGACTGCGGTCCCGTATGAACGGTAATCGAATTTAGCAAAGTTCAGTCATAATTCAATTATTCTTTGTACACAGTATATGAACAAATTTAGGTATTCGTCTTTTCGTCTACAAGTCATAGTCGCCGAACAGAATCGTCGCGAGCTGTACAACTTTACATTTTCGATATATTGCAGACCTAACCATTGCTCAAAAACCAGTAAACTCAGCAGTAAGCGTAGTAAATTACGGTGAATATTAAGAATTCGTGATGCATATTCTATATCATAAGTTTCACGCAGTAAAAATAAGTAATTGTATTTTATTTTCCATTACCTCAAGAAAATAGGCGATTATATTATAATAAGTAATATAATAATATATTGTAATACGTCTTTCTGTAATTGCGAAGAAATATTAATCGGCATAATGAATAAATATTAACTATTTTTAATTGATACAAATTAATTTAGACGATCAAGTACTACATTGTATATGAGTGGATGATTGTAGGTTAAATCTGTAATTCTATGGACACGAGCTCATTTATCTGGCAGGGAGTGGGATATGGCTACTAATGAGACGGAAATTATGTGGTGGCACAGAATGTGACAAAGTGGGTGGCACTGTGCTCCCGGCAGTCGGGTTTATGGGGGCATCGTCGCCCTTAGGAAGAGGATGAACTGGGTTCATAGCGACTTAACGGGGAGAGAGGGAAAGGACTTAATTCACTGGAGGCTACTTAAGTGCTTTTCAAGCTTACCGGGCAACGGATCCCCTATCCCGGGTAGGCGTTACGTGAGACTGGCCCCATTTTAAATATAAAAAGCGTTGACAGCGTGAAAGTGTTGAGCGGAATACATCGAGAAGAGGCGCTCTTTTCGAACGCTTCTTTGAGTTGGTTATGTTAATTTTAAAATACATTCGTTTTTAATAATTGTATTTTATTACTTTTTTAAATTCCAAATCAATGATATTGTGTTTACGGTGGCAACAAATTTTATTCCCCTCGTAACATAATAACGAAAAGTACGCATGTTTTGAAAGATACGGTCTGTCGAGATTAACTTTTAGATAACGATACAAGATTTGATATTGACAGATTGAATGTAAATCAATCTTTATCTTAAATTTTGAACGATGTATTTCAACTCGTTTAAAATACGGAATCTAATAAACATCTATTCCCTTAGATATGTTCCATCTGCCACGTACCCCTGACGCAGCTAAATAATCATTTCCTTTAAACAATTTATGGATAGACCTAAACAGCTTTCTTAAATACACACGCTCTCGACTGTATATCTACAATGTCCGTAGTATTCCTGTAGTAATAATGCGAGCCATAACCTAACCTAATCTAACTTGTGCATGTCGGCTGCCTTTCATCACTGTTAGTACTGATACTGCAGTGGTTTTTTCAATCATTTTAATTTGTTCGCCATAGGATTTATCAGTTGAAGATTTGTAATTTTGAGTGTGATTATCTTTAAATCCTTCTAACGTCGTCGCTTACCGTTGGCTCATCATATTCCGAACCTTCGCGAAACTTCCCAGGAATTGTGGTGGAAACGTTTTCGTCGTTAATATTCAACGTATAGGGAACTACAGTTCTTGTTCTTGGCCATTTCATTCTAGAGCGGCGAACGATTAGGCGTTATCATTTAAACTGGGGACGGTAGCGAGTTTACTCGGTCGGTCAGCGGGCGACGACAACAAATCGGGGCCGAGGAGGAGTGAGGAAACGCGGGGCCTGCACTAGACAGCATTGAATAAATAATACCGACCCGGGACAAATAGCGACCCACTTCTCCGGCCCTCATTACTCCAATACGACAAAGACGAAGAACCGCCGCCGAGTTCCATATATCATTGCCACTACGTTAATGAAAACAAAGAGAGTTCCACGATTGATACGCCCGAAGGCCAAATTCAAAATTCCTCTCCGTCGCAAACGAATGGAACACGCCTGAAGTAGACTAAGTGTACGTAACTTCCATTGAGTACATATTTTCTTATCACGTTACTATAAGAAAATACATACGAGTTAAATTTCTATGGACAATTATGACAGAAATATGTGTAGAAATTCTGTTCCGGAGGTGCATGAAATCCATTTGAACTTTAATTACTTATTGATTACATATTTCTTTACAATGCTCGATTAAATCGACTTCAGTCATTTTGTGTGGACACGCATTCTATACGCATTTTCTTAAAGTACGCCGCAGAATAGCAACGGGGCGATATTTAATTGGAGATTTATCCTAGTTCGATTCGGGAACCTCCAATAACTCCGGCCGAAATATTGACCCCGGATACATTATACACAGGGGAGTCGAAGGACGCCTGTTGAAAGGAAACAATAGATTGTATTGGATTATAGTGATATAGGAGCCCCGCCGGTTGAGAGGAGTCGGTGGGGTGTGAGGTGTTAACTTTATCCCCGGTGATGAGGATCGATGACGGCCACTCTGGATCCCAGACCGCCTCGCGGTTATCGTCGACCAATTTGCAGGCGCGCGCTCCGATATCTCCAACTGCATTTGCAGCGTCCCGCCGTTCGGACAAACCTTGCCTTCCCAGACACCGCACTCCATAGCCCAGGGATTAGCTGGCCGACAGGCAGGAACTGACGTCAGGATCCAGTGACGCCATCGTGACTCCTCTCTACTATACTCTCACTAAATTTATCATCTATTCACTCGTTCGCTATTATATATTCGGAGGTAGAAGGCCAAAGTCGGGAGGCGATATTTAGTCATACCAGAAATTCCTAGGAATTCAATTTATTTAGTTTTAATAATTTATTGAAAATTGCGATAGTATAACGCTGGAAATCGTCTGAATATTAAATAAGACAAATGTTTTAACAGTTTTACATAAGACATTCTTCGTTATGAAGTATTTTATGACCTTATGCTCCACTTATATTGAGAGCATAGTATCAATTGTATATAATTATCGAAACATTAGGTATATTTTCCTGATCAGGATGTGTGTAATTTATTTATTTATTAATAATATAGTAATTATTAGTATAAATATAATTAATAGTAATTTATTTTACACATCAAGCAACACATGTTATTCCTGAGATAGCCGTGTCCAAGTTACCGTGCAATACTTCAAAGCAGAAATTAACGACGATCCATGTAAATGTATGTTCAATTACATATTATTATTTGTTACATATTATATTGTTATTATGTACATAAATTACTGTTGATATCTGTTCATAAATCTGGAGGACCGAACTCGATGACTAGCGGGACATTTTCGCTGGATGATTTAATCTCTCAATGCAATATTACCCCCATTCTCGAACAAGTGCGATGTTCGTCCCTCTGCAGTGCAACTTGCATATTCATTCCGTCGAATTGGAAATGACATACTGGGGTTGTGTTTTGTCCAAATAAACTGCCCTTCGGGAATTTAAAATCCCCCCCCCGCCGACACCGTTTCCGTTTTACAAGAGCAAATCCGGATTGGGATCTGTGTATCGGAAAGCGGTCCCCGTACTTAATTGATTAAGTCGACTGATTAACACCAACTGCACGCCTACCCCCATTTATCCAGTGGTGGCAGCGCACCCCAAGCCCCTCCCACCCCCAGCGCCATCCCTGCCGCTTCCGCGCTGATTAATTGTAGTTCGGAAATTTATCTAGTATTATTGCACTCTGGTCCCGCCTTATAATGGGTGCACTTTCAGCAAATCAAGGTAAAGCCCCGACAAAAGGGGTAGGTAGCAAGAACAATTATGGACCGGTTGTACATTTATAATATTTATTTATTTATTATTTATAATATAAAATTAATATTAATTTAATCAAACGTGACAAACAATACGATTTATTGAAAAATTTGGGGGAATGGGAGGTCCTTTATCAACGACATCGCCCTCCAAAATATCTGCTTTATATGGCGTCGTACCGGACAAGGCAAATTTTCCTGAAATGACCTTATGATTTGACGACGACGCTTATACAACGAAGGTACCAGGATGTGCATTCGGAAGAAATGTACTTTAGTGGCTTGCGTACTAAAAGATAGTTCTGCATCCACAGAAATATGTCCATAACTTCTGAGCGTAATCACAATGACCCTAATCATTTTCATGGCTGATATAGAGAAATTGATTCTTTATATTTTAAATTACTCTAAAAAACTATTCACAGAAACTAATTTTTCCTTCTGGCAAAAGAAGTTAAGTAGTTCAATTGAAATTTAGTTAACCTTGCAATTGAGGGAGAGTTTAATAAAATGTATTGTCCGAATTTCACATTGTTTAAATAAGAATGATAGATAAGAATAATAGAATATATTCCATTGCAGAAGAGAAGAAAGGGTGGATTTACTCCTACCAACAAACCTCTGGAATCTTCCTAGTCCTTTAATTAATTTGTTCTGTGTGGTCGCTTTAGAATGAAAGAGCCGGCTGCCTCCACGGCTGACGACATACTGACCGTATTTGTAGAAATATAATTCACAGTTCGAAAAATTAATCATGCTTATGACAACCTTCTAGGGAGAGTTATTTTCTCAGGACTAGTAACAATAAAGATGCGGTGTACATTTGGACGAGAGGGGGAATTAAATTTCAATGAGAATTAAAGAGACTGTCTAAATTACTAATGGTGAGAGGGGAATGTGGAGGTTATCCGGGGGACTCCCATTCCACATTCGCTTGATTAATTCGCTCGGCGCGGTCAGTTAGCGCTAGAGAAGAAGGGTCTTTTCGGCACTGGAAAGAAAGGTGGTATTCATTGGCGACCTGCCGTAAATCAGCCTGATTAACAGTTTTGGCCCTCTGCCCACCCGAACATTGTATTCTTACCGACAATTCAATATTCCAACTTTGATTACATTGTGATTACGTCGTTATATCCTATGCACTCTGTGCAAGATTTATTAGGTTTTCAACCGGCAGAAAAGAAACAGTTTGGTGCAACAGAAACTTTCCAGTGATTAACAGCGCCGCGTAGTCTAGAAACCCCAGATGTACTGCCATTGAAAACAACCTAATTTGTAGACGAAAAACAAGTAGGGTGGGGGTTTCAATATATATGACGTCTCTCGCGAATTCAAATCGAATTTCAACTCTACTAGCCTGCAACAAATTTTAAAACTGAAGATTAATTTCTGCGTCAAACACTGAGGCTGCAGTTTAATACTGTGTAGTTCTGAAGAGGGACGTTTGTTTGTCACACTTGTTTTTTCCGGCATTGTTTTCCCGTTCTAATTCCATTACCGGTGTTATTGATTAATACAGGAAAGGCTGTAGTATAACATACTAAAGACACACGTTAATCGTTAAATCATAACAAAAGTACATTTTATTGTGAGCAAAAGGATTGACAATGTTGGGATCGCTGCGTTTAACTAAGCTAGCAGTGGCACTAGCCGTATTATATATTATGGCGTCGAATTTATAGTACTTAATTCGTTATTTTATTAAGATTTATCAGGATAATTAAAAATTTAAACAAATATACAGCCAATTACGCGATCTGGACGGGAATCATCCGAGGAATTATTGGACCATTAGCGGAATAAAAATCTTGCTAATATGGCGTTGTGCCCGGCGGAGGGTCAGGGCTAAAGCTCGAGATAAATTAGCCCCCAGATAAAATTAGGGGGGTTGAATTTTTAATTTCCGCTCCCCGCCCTCGGCCTAATTCTAATTCTTGGGGGGCGTCCGGACCATTACCACGACAATTAACCAAAATTCGGCCCCTTCTCTTGGTCGAATTTAATGAGACATTTATTCAGGCGGAGAGGCCGTTATCAGTACTCTCAAGAGACACCAATAACTAGTTACAATATAAAACGTAATAAAGTGCTATTACCATCAGAAGATACTCTATCCCATCGTATAACTATTAGACAGGTAAAGAGGTTCTGAAAAAATCGAATTTAAAATCGATCTATGGTTATCCTGGTCCTGAAAACTCCCTCTTATTAGAAGTAGGAATCACAAAGGAGCTTAGATGATCCCAAACTCATGGTAGATCTGATTAAACGCTTGAGAAAATTTCGCAAAACTTTCTGGAACAATCTGGTAAAAATGGTGTCACGAATTGGCGAAATACTTTGAGCAAATTTGTCCTCACCCTTTTACCGGTTCAATGTTTATGACTAAGAATGCATGCGATCACTAAACTTGAAATAGAAAGAACAGAGAAACGGTACTGTCTGTCTACATCATTAAAAAACAAAATTGGTTAGGAACTTTTTTATTTTGTATTTTCTACAGTTCATTCAGTTAGGTCTGCCTCCCAAATAGGCCTGATTTGTATATAATATTCGGAGAAATTCATATTACCACCTTTTGCATCCCCTTTTCCCACAATTGTACTCGGAAAATATACATAATTGACAGCTGATAAAAACTTAGGAAGAAAATTAATAAGAGGAGACAATATTTCTGTTTTAATGGGTAGAAAATATGTTTATTTAAAAAATTAATATTTTTCTTTTTTACGTTTTTTCTGTGAGTTGAATCATAATTTTTAGCTAAACGATTGTTAATGTCGCGTAATAAATACAGATTTCATTATATTTTTAATCCTAGTATTTAGAGCTGAGAATCTCACAGTGATTTGTCGTTTAGTAATACAATTGCGCGCGTTGCAACAAAACGTATTATATGAGCGCGATGGCAGAGCGTTTTGTGAGATTCCGTAGTTTCCATTCAACCACCGACGCCCTATAGTGGCGGCGTCGAAACGGAAGTGACAAATTACAGCTGATTCTGGCCGTATACCAGAGTCCTACTGTTGTACCGCTAACGTTATTTGTCAGTCGTTAAATTGCAACAGAAGCGATTGAGCCGGGAATAAAGCCCGAAAAGGGTTCATTAGCGGTCGGCTGCGGCAAAACTTACAACTTATTTATTTGCATAATAGGCAGCCGAATAGGGTAGTTTAGTCCCCTACATATCTACGTCGTCCCGTTCCTGAATCGTTTATCACCGGGCTAATAAACCTCGAGGGATAATATAAAAGGGATTTGATGTTAGATATAAAAAGTGGGATCCCGTAATTTATATCGCTAAACGCCCGTCGGGACGTCAGAATATGCGGGTAGACGAATGATATTGTAAAATAATAAAATAAAAAATAATAAGTTACATATTCTAAATTGAAAATCAAAAATATATTTCCAATTTTGAATTGCAAACGAATATTTTCTGGAATAATTTATATATATGCTTCAGTTGTGATTCTCATATTTCGAAAATTTAAGTTTAAAAAATTTAATACTTTGGTTTTGTCTTTTTAATACATGGTTTGTGCTTTGCAGGACCTGCGTAAACCAAAATGGGCTTAACAAAGATTCCGTATATTGCCACTTTCGAGATCTTGTACTAAGCATTTCGGACATAAGACGAGACAGTCATGCGGGTATGTTTCAATACTTAACACCACCAAGACTGGAATTTGAACTAATGAACTTTTCCCAGTTAAATTTCTGATTTAACGCGCTATCCTCTTTAGTAAAGTATCAGGATGAAAATGTTTGCTCAGCCGTTTATGTCATTTACAGGATTAGAACAGCGTACTTGGAGCACCATCGGACAATATTTGCATGGGGCTTTAGCCAGCATCGGTAAACAGTATAACTTTACTCCAGTTTTCCCAATATCTTCCTCCGCCCAATAGGTAATAATGCTTTCCGTTCATTAGACCCTGCTGAGGGCGCTTTATTACCCTATACAAATCATTACTGTACGATTACGCACCTTTTAAATGATCCTGACAGATGTTTATAAATATAATTCCTTTTAGAAACATTCGATAACAATCCTGAAATAAAATATATCCATTATCTTTGTATTGCATATATGAAGGTTCTAATCAATTGCCTCGAAATTGGTCCACGCATTTGATGTTCATCTTGACTCGCATCTTGAGCAGAATCTGTTTTCATACACCAAAGATACTCCTCGTAATGTACTCGTTATTTATTTATTTGTTTGTTATATTACAACATTGCAGTTATATTATGAATTTATAAACTTAAAGTCTTATATCCTATTTATTTCATTTGAAAATTGTTTGTCCGTACGGTATTATTTAAATGTAAGTCACGCCAAATCAATTGTTTTAAAGGACAAATATCCTCAGGTAAGTGTGTCCGATTCAAAATAAATCTGGCCGTTTGAATGACAGCAAGCAAAGATATTGTGCCCGCTGAAAATGTGGAAAACATTCTATATGCAAATCGCCCGTGAATGATTCATGTAAAGTCCTCCGGAGGAAAAAAAGGAAAAAGTTTCCTAACCTGTCTGGAAAATTGCATCCGGTTGTTGGCATTTCTGGAAATACTTGTTTGCTCCAAATAAATAAATTTTCTCCGTCGCCCGTGCGGATTTCCAATAAGGAGGAGGGAGAGTTTTTGTCGCGAGAGAAGGATTTATGCAGTGCGCCTCGAAATGGATTCGGGGCACCTCATGGGGGAATTGTAAGTGTTTAGCTGGGGAGAGATACAGAGAAACTTATTGCGGCCATTCTCCGACGTTTATGGAATTAAAAAAGAAAAAAAACAGGAACACCCACAATGGGAGTAGAGAACAAACTCTGATACCACCAAACGGCTGTGCATTATTAAACACTAATTGAATTTATAGTGAAGTTTGGAACACAACATAATTATCTCATGTATTTTAGAAACCCTCTAGAAATGGTAATTATAACTTTCTCCTTACGAAAACTTATTTTTCGTTCACATCTAATATTTCGTGCGTAATATGGAGTCAGTTAAGGATAAATCAATTACATCTTTATCTTTAACTGTGAGTCCTGAAAATGTCACTGTTCCCAATTTCCTCAATTTTATTCATTTGTTAATTTGTTGTAACACTCTGTCATAAAGACTAACTTGAATATATTAAACCAGTAGCGACATAATGAAGGATATTTCGGCTACATATCGACATCTGCTAGATCACATTCATTCGCAAATTATTCCATTCCTCGGTTTCGTTATTGGTGCATTTGTCGTGGGACTGAAATAGTGGTGCCGAAATTGCGTAACCTAAATTTCATGGATTCGGCTATTCATTCCTCGTATACGCTACGGTACCGTCGGGTACACGCTAGGTGCGGGTTTTTCTTTATCAGTCGGAGAACTGGCAATTTTCGGAATTAGGGGTATGCCGCGGGAACCTATTGGGGCCAACCAATTCGTTCTGTTTCAAATAACGGTTTCGGAGGGGTGTAGTAGGCCGCCATCCGCCCCATTATTCTCGGCTGGGGCTTCGGGTGGTCCCATGCTAATCGTGTACGCTGTCCTCGTATAACCGGGACGGTATACGGCGTTTGGTGTCCCCCCAACTCGCGTTTCGGTTAAATGCGGTGACCCGAGGTCCGGCCCAGGAGAGCCGGCCCGCAAACGTTTCCCTACAATTGAGAAATCCCATTAGGGTCCCTCGGTTCCGCCAGAATGGCCCAGATATTTGTCTCACGATACCGCTGTTTATCGGTCGCTCTGTTCCATACCTTTCAAGACCAGGAAGCCGCATTCTATTCCTGTTGGACGTCGCGATCCAATTCTTGTACAGTTTATACACCAATATAGGTGTGTAACAGGTGTTTCTAGCAGTAATAATTAACTCGTAACCTCATTATATCGATGCCACAGTAGTATTCCGCCATTCATTTATTGCAAATGTTTATAAAAATTCATAAATTTAAAGTTATAAGAACCTGAAGAGAAATTATAATTTCGCTTCTAGTACTGTAGAGAATTCTACAGGAAATATGTACTGCACCCTAAGCCTTCTAGGTAGTCAGACTGAGGGGGCCTTTTCCATTTCAAAACTCTTCCCGAATAATTATCCCTTTTAGAGAAAGCAAAGAATCGAGTAATTGAGTATAATAGCTGACTACAATAAAACTTCCCTAATAGGAGGGAGGGAGGGAGGAACTCCATTTATAGAAGGAGTTGGGGAAGGGAAGAATCGATTCCGAGAATCCGGTATCTGAAACTGAAAGAAGGGGCCCCCACAGTGGGCTTTATTATGGGCCGCTTATAAGGGATTAAGATGCCCTGGAAGTTTGGGGGTGCTGCTCGCCGCTATCGGGCTCTTCTCCAGATAAGGCGAGCAAGACAGGACTGGAATGGTGCGTTCGTACATTACAGTTTATTACAGTTTTCCCTATTCTGGTGCTCGCCCACTAAAGGAATAACCTTCTACCAGAAAAGGAGGAGCAGGTAATAGGGAGGGCAACCGAATTGCATGTGAAGATATGAGGGAACGCCCGGGCAAAAAACACTCCCTGGGACGGCAACCCAATCCGACCGGCTGATACAACCCGACTGGTGAATAATCATCCAAAAATCGTACCAATGAGAAACTTACTGAACGCATACTGCCTTTGGAATAACAGTTTATATTTTTATTGGCGATCTTCTTTTTACTCCCCTCCTTTTGTAACTAGCATTTCCTAAAAAAGAAGCCAACATTTCAGGAATTTATTTCTAGTTATATTAAAAGTTGAATTCCTTCCTTTTTGGGATTGTAGTTACAATGGGCAATTTATATTTTTAAGGCTCACAGTTGTATAATAAGAAGATTCGGAATTAAATTACTGAAATTTTGCCCAGACATAGATATTCTACTTAATTTGTCCATTATGCATAATTTTCAGAATGCAGAAATGCGCGTAAGCATATCAGAATTATATTTAAGAAAATATCTAGACTCCTGTGTTGGAGGGTCGCAATGGACGTGCTCACGTTTTGCTGGCGGATTTACCGCACGTTGCCGATATGCCACTCCCCGGGGGATTTGACGGCTTGCGGCAAAAACACTACCGCCGCCCGGAGGGAATATATCAGGCCTGCGGGTCGATAATGAAAAATTGACAAACTCCGCGTCCCGTATCGGAAATATGACTTATACAGATAAATCCCTCCCTATTAGGCCCCTAGGAAATGTCGGCTGTAGAAGGTTGCGAGTGTTTGTGCAAAATTTAGTACCCAGTATTTCAGCCAATGCATTTAGCATGAGATTACCGTCGGCAATTTTATATACTTTTATAATTATTTATTAGACAATAAAAACAAGGCTGGACTAAGAAGTTTTCCTTAGGAGTTATATATATATATATATATATATATATATATATATATATATATATATGCTTAAATATAAATTTCTCACCGGAGTGTAATGAAATCATTTCACCTAGAAAATTGTTTTTCGATTATTCAGATCTAGAAGCGGTCGTAATGTTGAAAATATTGTACCTTGCTGGTATGTCCTTGTGAAAATATAATGGTTGTTATTCAACAAATTGTAAGCGTTGATAAATTAGTACACAGAACATTGAAATATGGCTTAGTGCTTTTATTTTATTGAAATATACATTTTCCTATTCATTAACCGCATACCAAGGTTCGAATTCTGGTGGGCCAAATATTAATTCATTTCCAAATTTCACCTAATTTTGATCTGTTCTTATTAAAATATTGTATTCTTAGTTGATTATTATTTATTAATATAGTTTAATATATTAAAACTATAGTGGTGTTCGGCTCTCCGTGAAGAAATTGAAATGTTGCACCTTTCCGGAAAGAAAGACTTCTTTACATCAAAAGATGCGCAATTGAGTCGGACCAGGAAACTCTAGATGACAGGACTGACAGGTACCCAAATCAAGCTGTTTTCCATGTCTTTTTCCATCCTATAATAATGGGGCTCATGTAAGCTCCCAGGGGAAAGGGACTGCCAACTCCCAGGGAAGCAGGAGATGACTTCTCCTGGCGGAGGCGACTGAGAGTTCCCTGGGCAGATCCCCGAAATAAAAGCAAAAAAGCCAGGTAGTGGAGGAGGTACTTATATTAGGAAAAACTTGCTGACTAATTGATTGGAGAATAATGAATAATTTTTCAGCGAATTTCTTACTCGACTCGGTATTTTTAATTGAAAAGAAGACAGTCGACACTGTCGTCATGCGTTTAAAAGTTTAAATTGTAAGACTTCCACTTTTCACTAACGGTTATTGGATATATTTATTACGATTCGAAAGTTGGAATTAGCTCCAGGGATTGTTTGAACTGTTTGAAATTAACGAGGAGACGCAAAAACTGAAATCGTGAATTGGGATGGCCTTAAACGAGGTGAGAATATTTTGGACTTTTTATTATGACGAAGGTCCGGAGGCTTTTTCCCGTTTTTCCTCTTTTTTCTGTATTTTCAGTCAGTCCCTTGCATTTCGAGGAAGGGGGACATGAAGCCTGGGGCGGGCGTGAACCGGCTGAAACTTTCAGAGGCCCCCTCACCCCACGGTCATGTGCCCCAATTAAAGTATGTGCAAATAATGAGCACAATACTCTCGCCCTACTGAAATTTTAACGCTTGTCCCAACTCACAACTGTGGGGAACAGTCTCCTCTAGTATTATTCCGTTTTATTCTTACTCCGAACAATGCAGACCCTCGGGCATTTAATAATTAAACCATTCGGACGCAACTGGATTTATTTCCTATATAACAAATACTTGTTTCAGGCATACACAATATTTATAATTTATTACACAAATTAAATCTTACGTTAGCATATTTTAATGTTATTCTGCTTCAGCAGCCTATTATCGTCCGTTGTTAATACCCTATATTCAATAAAAATAAGTTTATTACATACTTTAGTCTTATTCATTCTGTATTGTATTTCAATTTACCCTCGCATATATTCTGTTTTCGCACATTCCTAAGGCGGAGGCAAAAAAGACTGGTATTTCGAATACTCAAGTAAATGGAAATTCCATTTTATAGGGTTCCGATAATATTTCTTGTGCATTAGACATTTATATTTCCGCTACATTTAAGCTTCCGACTTTTGATCCTTGATATCACTTCTCGAAACGCCAAGAACAATTTTAGCTTTATGGTTTTGGCTGAACTGAAAAAGTTACCTTTGATCTAAGTTTAAGTATTTACGATTATATAAACGATTATGTTCTCTTTAATTGATTTAAGTATTGGAAATTATTCGTAGAAGATTATTTATTGAAAAACAGCTGTCCCGATTTGTGTTAAAATTCAAAAAAAGATGATTAAGTAGATGACTGAGGGAGAAAACAAGAAAAAATTGGGCACCGAGTCGAAAATATTAGGAATTAAAGATCCGTGAAAAAATAGCCCCTTTCTTGTAACGAGTTCTCATCTGTCACACTGAAATCCTCGCCTGAGTTTCAGATAAAGATAATTCTCTAAGTTAAGAGCATAAGAGCGAGTAAAGTAGCAAAAACGCAGCGCCATACTGCAGATAATACAAAACAAGTGTCTAAAACACGTCTTAGGCATTCCAATCTGGAGGCCCATTTGTGAACTACACACAAGGATTGAAATACTCTATCTTTCAGACATAATTCTAAGAATAATAAAACAGTTACCGAGGTAAATTTAAAAAACATCCCAATCCTTGACCTCCAAAAGCAAAGGAAGAAAAAACCTAAAGAAAACGGCGAGAGATACCAGAAGAAAGAGGATGCCTTAGAGAAACGCATTTTCAAAATATGATAGTGCTGTGTTAAGTACAAGACAAAGGGGGAAGGAAAAGGGCCTTCTATGCCTTGGAGGCTTGGAGTGTACGAAATACAATACTGTGGCACTTGTAAAAGTGCAGACTCCAGTACCGTGCGTACGTGCGGTGTATCCCAGAGGTGTGTGCAAAAGCAGAGGACAATATAAGGCACCAATTTTAAGAAGTATATTTGATGAATTTTTATATTTTAGATTTTCAGACTATTTTAGAATATTAGATTATTTAGATAGAAAGGGGAATCAAATATATGCATATGAATAGAGGAAGGCCTGTGAGATGAAACACGTACATCAATTAAGTCAATATCAATATAAGTATCAATATTTTATGTTTCCTACTCGGTCTACACTACTCGTTAAAATATGCAATGCTAGAGGCTTAATTCAAATTATGATTCGGTCAAATTATGATGTCGCAAGATTTACGCAATCACTGTTCCCATTAGAAATTTTTTAATAAAGTCTAAAATTGAATCTAGCTTAAGTCGTAAAGTGCTGGATTTGCGTAATTAGAACCACTGCCGCTGCCTTCAAGTTACGTTTCATGTGAAGTGAGGGGTCGACAAAGAAACTTTGGGATTGATGATAAACGAGATATTTGCGAGGCTGGGGATATAGGTATGAGTCCTTCCTTCGTACGGTAGGAAAATTAAATTGCTAAGAGAGCGGCGTTCCCGTGACGCAATTAACGGCTCTGAACCTACGCAAGGAGGAATCGATTAGTTTGATTAGAGGACCTGTTTCGAAATAGGTCAGGAAAGGAGAGAATCTTTCAGACTAACAATGATAAAAGATACTCGTCGTGCATTATTAAAAAACTTTGGAATTAGGGAAAAAATTCGTGATTAATGCCAAGGACTGATTGCCTCCAATTTGGTTGGCATTATTTCTTTAATTGCCTCCGCCTTTGTCTCTCTGTCCCATTTGAAACTCTCGCGTTGACAATTTTTGTTTTAATTCTGACAAAAGCAAAAACAGATAGCAGACAAGGAACACATTCACTTAGTAAAACAAGTATCATAAAAATATCTTGCAGTAATTTAGACAATATATACAAATCAGGGATAAAGGACAATTTCAAAGCACATGAATTGTATTAAATATAATTGTTGAAAATCAAAGTATGCACACCAAAAAATACCACTAGGCCAATATAAATAAATTCACTCCAATTAATGCACCCAGACAGAAAGGGTAAAGAAATATGAGTGGTTGCCTATTCAATTTGATCCAAGTCTTATCACACGCGTTACATTTCAGTTCGAATGTTATAAAAGAACGCGTTTAACATGTAAAGGATAAAATATAAAACAATTCACAAGCCTGTTTTTTCTGTTTGAATTAATTTTTCTGGTTTTTTCTACTACAAAAACCCATCATAAGAATAATAACTTTTTTTCAAATAATCACTGTCAGACTTTATGTGTCATTTAATTGACATTAGTTCTCTTTATTTCGTTAATACAATAAAACCAATGGAAATATTACCAGTTTATCCGTGAGGTACTGTAAAACAGAATTAATTGCAAGTTTAAATCAGTGTTCAATGCGGTGTCGCATTTATATTTTATGTGCATTAATTTAGCCAGTAATGTCAACGGGTAAATCTATACAAAGACTGTTTAAAATTGCATTTCTGCAGTCGTCCAGAGGGTGTAAACACGAAGAGTTGGGTAGGAGCTCCGGCAGACGGGAAGGTCCCGAGGCTAGAGGAGGCCCCGAGGCTCATATCGGTTGCCGTTTGGCCCAGGGGGGAAGGCTTCCGGTCCTATTATCGATTCCGTGTCCTGTCCAAAGGCGACTACGAATTCCTGGACTCCGCGGCCGTATCATCTACGTCGTTTATTCGGTTTGTATCCCACTACTGGGGCTTTTGGACCGTCCTGAATAAGCTATGGCTCCGAGGGATCTCGCTTCCCCAAATCTCCAGTTTGAATATGAACACGGGCCCCGGTGAATTTCAGACGGGCCCCTTTGAACCCGACGCCTCTATTTCAAATCGGGTAAATTGAATCCGGCATAGTACGTAAGGGTATATTTATAGAAAGCTTTATTTAATTGCACTCAAAAGGAATAATATTTGTTTTGAAATTAAATATCGCTTAGTTGTCCTTCTCTGCATTTTGTATATTTGTAATGTATCACGTTAGAATATTTCGTTATTGTATACCTGTGTTTTCATTTTGTGGCACTAAGAGTAGTTCTCATTATAATAGTTTTATTGAAAATTGATTCTTGATTTTGATAAAAAAAACTAGCGAATACATACAAATTTTATGAACCACGCAATACTGCCCTAAACGCTTTATTTTAAGTTTCAAGCATTCAAGATTATTGATTTACAGTCTCCTGTTAGATGTATCATATAAATGCCATCTAAGGCAATTGAAAGGTAATTGGAAATAATTAATGAGTCTAATTAGTCAGAATGAGTAAGGGTTCACTAAATAAAATTTCTGCTGTTGTATCATCAATTTTTAAAACAGCTAATTAATAATATTACCTTTTTAAAATATGTTCATAAATTATGGAATGTTTTTTGTATTTTCATTGGAACTTCATTTGGCACAATTCATTTTATCGCTTAATTGAATCCAATTATTCCAACATGAAGTGGGGAAATGAAGAAATTGGATGACGAATTTTATCCCAATTGCGTTACGGTCCATTATATTCTGTAATATTCTTTGGACATATATGCAAATGTATCGATGCAAATTTTGTGTCATTAAAACAATTGTTGACGGTTGAAACGAGCAACTTAATATAATCATTTGTTCTCTGAGTGATAGGCAATTTTGTTAACGGAAAGATATGAACGAAGTTGTTATAAGTGTGAGGCCTCCTGCTTCAAATTTATGCAATAATTTATGAGTTCTCTAGAGGAGAATAACTAGAATATCACGTTTCTTTCGACGATCAAACACAGGCGAATAACTCAGTTGCTTTATTACAATTCTGCATTTTTTCTAAAACTTCAAAATGAAAACGTCAATGATTGCGGCTATTCTCTTTTTGAAGTTTATCAAACAGGCGTTTATCAACGTTTTGTATTTGTATCAACAGGCAGAAATAACACACAAGGTTTTTTAAGACCATTGTAACCCACCTTTAGCCCCATGTAACCCATTATTATTTTCTTATGTAAATTATTTACTTTTGTAATCACCTAATCAACAATATTGTACATTAAAAGATTTTTCATTACATTTATTAATCTACACATGCGCACAGATTTATTTATTCAATTATATTGTAATAAAAATTCGAATTTATATGTATTTTGCCTCCTCGACTGATATTACTGCGGCTTGTAACGGTTGTGTTCGATGATGTATAACCAGCCAGTATAATTGATTATTTTTCACCCAACAGACAGAGAACGCCTTGACCGGAAAGTTGAATCCAGTGCTCCAAGCCGTTCTTCCCGGAATATTTCCCCTTTTCGTTCCGACACCTGTGATCTCGTGCGTATTTCATGGTTCCGTGGAAGCCTTCCGAATCCCGAATTTTCGGAATGGCCCCGCGGGTTCGGGGGGTTCTACAGTTATCGCCGAACGCGTTCCTCTAATAGGCCACGAGGTTCTAATTAGCGGCGGAAAACCGGTAATTTGGCCGTAATTTGCGCTCTAAATAATAAGAGAGGGAACCTTTGTTGTTTCACCGGGTCCAATCCGCGCTCTTTCACCCGATAATACTGGCGTTGGGCGGCACAAGAATCTCTTCCGAATACTGCCTACATAACTAACAGAGCCTACGATTCTGATAATATTAGCGTTTACCGGTGTGAAGTTATGCGATGAAAATTTATAAAATAAGATTTATATGTAATTTTTCAACATTTGTCAAAATATCGAACGGAAGGTAACTAGAAGTTTTGAATTGGTGAAAGAACCATTTCTAAATCTCAGTTTGGAGCTTCGCAACTCCCTTTGGTACTGGAACTGACCCTAACTAATAGAATAAATGAATTATCTCACCTTTCAAATTCGGATCAATAAGAAGGTCAAGTTAAGGAATAAATCGTTCCAAAGATTTTGCAGCTTAATTAGAAGAATCAAAAATTTTAATTTAATTAATTTAAACGAAATTTAATAAATAAATAACAACATGTAAAAAGGGATAAATTATTGGGAGTCCTCATTCTTATGACGTTTTTAGAAATTCGCATTCGCTTCCAATAGAATTAGGTGGTGTAATATATATTTGTCATTTCTATTCGTTAACCAACATTCTTCTTTATTAACTATAGTCACAATATTTATTTTCACATCCCTGTTTTGTGGTCTGCAAGGGGTTGGAATACCGTAGATTTCGTGTGTTTCTGCCTCCTCTCGCTGGTTTGGTCTTTTGCTAGACCGGTTTCGGCTGCTCGCCATCTTCAGTAGCGATGTTAGTCACTTTTGGCACTTGGATGTTTTTCGGGCATCCTCACTCCACTGTCACTGTCATTAGTACAGAAACACACGAAATCTACGAAATTTATTTTCGTAATTTCGTTTCCATATTGTAGTAATAGTATCACTCCTACTATTAATGTGATTCAAAACTATCAGACGAGACAGAAAACTTTCCATGGACAAGAAAACGTGCTTTTTAAAAAATCGTTTTACGCGTTATGAATTTGTCCCATCATAACTGACTAATTTAAACATTTTTAATGCGATTTCTTTCCTCGGAGAATGGCGTAATGAATAGGAAAAGCGTAGGCCGATGAAATATTTCGTCTGGAACCTTCTTGGAGCGGGACGTGTCTAAAATTTATGAACGTCTCTTTCATCTGGAGGGTCAACAAGAGAACGTGGGGGTTCCATTTCCTCATTATTTTCGCTCGCCCTGCACCACGCCTATCACTCGTCCCAGCCGGTGTACCCTACGCCGTCTCCTCCTCATTTTCATCAAGTGCCCAATCCACGTTCGCGTCGTTTCAACTTTGAGCCGGTCCTATTGTCCCTACCCAGCCTGGCAGTAGTTCGCATTCCCGGATTGTTCTCCTATGTTCTCCTAGTGATTTATATAACTTTTCTGGTTGTAGGGCGACGGCCAATCTAATCGACCGAAAGGTTTAGCCAGACGTTTCGTGAAAACAATTGGGATTCATTATTCTCGATTTTTCGTGAATGGTTACAAACAGCAGACACCTTACACCCTTAGTTCAGATGTAACACTTCGATTGCGTACTACAATTAATCGACTACTTACGCTGATTCGTACAGAAATATATTTGTTAATATATCATTTCATTTTTTTTTAAACACCAGAGCAGAGAGTAAAGTAGAGTGCACTGTAGAAGTTGAGTGAATAAGCAATCTTTAAATAATCATAGAATAAGCAAGTTATAGGAGTTAATCGCATAAGGGTGATTCTATTCTGAAACCCCGTCAACCTTTAAATAACATTAATCGGCATATCTCACGTATTTTTTTTTTAAATGACAATTGAACATGCCCTATTTCCTTTATATCCGTTCAGCCGAATAGGTTTTGTGTCAGGTGGCGTGTATGGAGTGTGCTCGTTCCCAAATTTATTAAAAAACAGGGAGAATCGAATTAAATTTTATTGGTGATAGGGGCTCGGTGAGCGTGAGCCCTATCGCAACGCATGTTCATTTAGCCCACGCCCCGATTTCAATTAGCACGCACGTTCGGTTTTCTGTCCCGGTCCGAAATTTTTTTGGCCTCACTTGTTTTAAGCCGCATAATTTTACCGAACCTGTGATGAATAATTAAAATGACCCTTTCGGACTCTCATTAATGGACCCGGCGCTGTGCGTCCGACTCAACAGGCGAAGGAACAATGTCAAGTCTTGTTTATTCTCCTGTTTAAAAACGCGAATTCAAAACCCGAGGAACACCCGACTTTAATATGGTCGGCTGTTTCAATGTAATTGGTGGATAGAGTGGGGCTGTTAGATAAATCTGCGAAATTACTGCTGGAGACTTAAGGCTTAGAGAAATTCCTTCCTCTCTCCTCTCTTTAACTCTTTTATAGTTCTCCATTTCCATTCATTTAATTAAAGTTATTTTCGAGAAAATTGCGCTATCCTTTTAAACGACGTTTTTCTCCGTTGTATTAAAACTATTTGCAGTTCAATTGATTTTCTTCTATTCGATTCTTAACGAATTAGGTGATGAATTACCCCGCATCCATGAAACTTACATTCTGAGCAGTTAAGATTGTCATTATAATGAGTCCGACACAGAGGATAATATAACCAGAAAAAGGATTCCTCTGGTATATACAGACTAATGCGTTTTCAAATTCTTTTAATCCTCAAAACAATTAATATACTTGGGATAAGAACGGGAATATTTATATACATATAATAATATAATGTTTACTGCGCTTAGTCAATGACAAATTTTATAATGCGTATCGCGCAATAAATCTATTCCAATCGGAGTTTCGAATGAAATTTATTTTCACACTGGCTGTTTTTTATTATACGAGCATCCAGTTGAATCTAGGCTTACAGAATATAGCCTAGTTTGAATATAACGGAAACGATTATGGATCGAGTATTAGAACAGAACCAATAGAAATTGTAATTAGTAGGGGCTGCGAAGCGTCGGAATTCACGGACGTGTCCCCATTTCGGAGCGTTAATCTAATTTTCATAGAGCGCCCATTAGAAGGGGTTACTAAAGGCGTTCCACAATCGATTCAGGCTAATTCCAAGTTAATTATTCACGCCCGCTCTGGTGGAACAAACTAAATATTGAAATTGATTATAAGTTAGTTGGCGGCGTGTGCGCGTTTCTCACAGGTGGCAGAAAAGAAGAAATTGATCCGGTCGGAATTTAATAAAGAAGTTTAGTGGAAAAGTAATACGCCACTGTGTGAGAACGGCCTCGCGTTCATTTTAGAGATACCGTTTCCTTATAGTGACCACTAATGGGCAATTGCTGGTTTGTTACTAATACTATCAATTGCTATTATAATAATTAGAATATAAAACTAATGTTCGTCTGTTCAAACTTTCCAAATCACTATATTTATTAAGCACAACCATAAAGAAAGGCAGGGTATTATTGATATTTCATTATGGCAATAGATTTTTTAAATATATTGTATTCATTAATGACAATTGTAGCCTTCATTATTGAGAGCATGAATCAAGTTCTAAGGCGAAACAATCCACGGGTCCTAGATGCGTTGCATACTATTTTTCCTTTCCCTTAGCGCTTTTTGTTATTGAAAAATGAACATTCCGCTAGTTTGAATGTACTAATAATTGGCAGGCATTAACTAAAAAATATCATTTGGAGCGTACCCATTCAGAAATAAATACCAGGCCCCGTCTGCGAATTCCGTGCTCCGGATCTCTGTCACAAATTTAATTTGAATTCTGCCGTCAATAAATTTTGAAACAGGTTTTGAAGACGGAGGAGTCGGACAATTAACAGGAACGGGGCCATTTACCAGGGGTCAGGGGGGAAAGGCGCCGACTTGTCGTTCCGGACCAACGGCCGGAAAAGAAACGACACTAATTATGAAACCGTCTGCCCGTTTAGCCACGAATTCCCTTTCGCCCGATCGCCTCCTACAAACGACTCCCTAATTAATTACTCAGACGCGACTGGCATCCTTCCGACGATTCAGCCAGTAGCAAAGCCTATAATATATAAAACGCGAGAAAGCAACAATAGAATAACAATGCTTCAAAGAATCATAATATACACAACAATAACAGGCAGTTTATTAAATTTTAGTTAATAAAGTAAATAGTAAGAGTAAATAAAGTGAGAAATTTTGATAATATTTTATTAACTATTTTACATACCGGAGCCCTCTGTGGCATACTTCATATTACTGCCCTGAATTTGTCCTGTTTTGGGCCCCAGTCGAGTTTATAATAGCACCTCGCATATTTCCGATAGACCGATAGACATTCATGACATGAATATTTATATGTCCGCTGCCCGGAATTGAGCTCGGGTGGGACTCAGCCTGTCAGATCTACCTGTCTTCAATCAATCTCGTCTTATCCTGAACCTTATTTCATCACATTAAGGTATCTTGTCTTACTCAGTGGAGTGTCCTCAATGTATTTGTAATTTTCTGCAAAACGCCCAATAAGTCCATTACTGCTCGCGTGTTCAGTATCGATTTCGATGGACCGAACCCCCTAAAATAGCTGGCGTAATAACGGTGTTTACTTCGTCAGAAAATTGGATCAATGATCCATCAGGGGGTGATCCATCAATTGACAAATTGCATCCTTTTTTCTTCCAAGACAATTTCCAAAAAATAAAAGACCGCCACATTTTCAGCTATGACGACGGAAATTCTGTCATTAAATTGAACTAGCTCACTTTGTTGTGCTAAATGTATTCGCCTTCCTTCTTCGATGTTAACAAACATAAACCCTCCGAAAAGCTGAGACTTAAAATCGAAATTGGAAATTTATTCATTATCCAGGAACGAGAAGACGTCTGTTGTAATTCAATAATTCCAACTAATTACAATGTATTATAACACCAATTTTTTATCTCTCGTTTTTGCTGCTCAATTTTTTGTAGTGAATGCGTGATTCTTTGTTGAGCGAAGAACGGTTTCGCAAGAACGGGTAAGCGAAACGAAGCAAAATTTAATATTTTGGAATTGGCCCGGCTCCAATATAAAGCGGCGAGTAAACTAATTTTGAGTTGCCGAAACGAAATACAGTGGTAGGAGGGGAAGGGCGAAGATATTTGGGCTTTAGGCTGTAGGCTAGGGCAGGGCCGGGCTCGCCTGGGCACACCGTCCACCGACAGCACTCGATTAATCCAACCTGGCACTCGTCAGACTCTCCCCGTTTTAACTCTTGCATTTATAAAAAGGGAAGGGAGGCCTAATACTGTAATCCGGTAATGGAAATGCCATCTGTATTCCCTTGTTCTTCCTTTATTTCGCAGTTTTAATTAATTAAAAAGTCCGACCGACGGTGAAAGTCTGAAAGAGTGCTCGGTTTCATCAGCCCTCTGTTAACCGGGTGTTGGCGGTAGAACAAAAGAGACGTCCATGCGTGAACCCGTGTTACATAGACCATATACTTACCACCTATTACCAAGGCCTTATCAATTCGACTCTATATTTTTCAATTTTACATACATTCATTTAGTTTATGGTAGAGGAAAAAATACCAACAATAGATCGTGAAAACTAACTTGTAAGTTATGATAACCTCACAATATTCTGGTATCCGTGATCAATTTGCCCTTACAAATCTACTACCGTAAATGTAAATTGCGAGCAATTTATTGCGCATAAATTTGGATATCATCTTAAATTCCGTTCCACATAAGGTATTCTACATTATCTAAGACAAAATATTACTTATCCGGACTAAGGTAGGATGTTTTGTCGTTACCTCGAATCGAAACATCGACCAACCCGAGTATATTTTATGAAATGCGGTATATGCCACTTTCTACTAATATAAATAACCTTTTTATTAATAAGCCTTCATTTAAATTGTTCTTTACGTTCAATGGGTAATCGAGAATTTTTTTCGTGTTGACATTATGCAAATTCTGTTGGCCCCGCTTTGGCCTAGGGCACGGGGCCTGTTCTACGGTGTGTTTGATCGCCACAAAAGGACGGTTGCAATTTTTCCAGAGACTAGAGCGATGGCCGAATGCCAAAGTGGTCTAGGCTTCCACCCAAAACTAAGAGGAGGACACTTGTGAACTAAAAATTCACATTCATCATCACAGCGCGCCGTTAAAACGGGACAGTCTGGAGGACTTCACGGCGGGCCAAGAAAGGGGACACAACTGAAGGACAAGAAAAAAACAGGAGGAAGCTCGACATTAGCCGCTTTTTCCCCAGTTCGAGCGAAACGTATATTTTAACAGTCGGCCCAAATACTTAGAAGGGCTCTGGGGGATGTTTCTTTGTAAAAGTTTTAATGAGATAACAAAGCGTGTAGTGCCGGAGACTTAAGCCCTTGTTTGTATTCCATCAGGTCTCTGATCGTACAAAAACAACAGGTTTTTCCCCTCTCCACTTCCTTCAAACTTTCCTCCTTGACGTTTGGAGTAGACGAGAAAACTCGTATTTAATACTGATACAGTTAACGAGTTGACTTCAGTAGCAGCAGTGGCAGTACCAGTTTCTCCCTGATGAGAAGACTATCTTATATTTAGTTGTCCTAGTTCTACTGATAACAATTTCGAATCCGATCGAAGAATAAGAATCATATTCAATGTCAGATGACTTTGAGGCAATATTAAGGTATATTTTTATTTACATGCACTCAAAGTTTAACCAGAAACAAGAATAAAGTTTTCTTTTTTATTATGAACTATTATTTATTTATGGATTTTTATTTTTAATGTCAGTCCCACAAATATAACAGCATACTCAATGTTTGTAACTCTCAAACGAGTTCTCAAAAATTCGTTTAAGATAAGTAGAAAATCTGTCACATGTTTTCCCTTTAATTGTACCGTAAGAGCACTGAACGTCGACCAATGTGCATTCTTCTTGTTGGAGCATAAGTTAGTTCATTAAAGCCATTGTGTGTGGGAGGGGGGGTGGTTGGGGATTTGCTCCGCGGAGTCTAAATAATGAGCGGAGAAACCCCAAAAAGTAGAAAGAGGGGAACTTGTGGAACGTTAATTGGCAGCAACCTCCAGTCTCTCGTTTTCAAGCCCACGTTCCCGTCCCACCCTCTAAGCCAAACCCCGACTGCAGTTTAATTAAAAAATAAAAGTGCCCATCGAGGGGCCATCGATCCTTCATAGCGTTCGGGTTTAGAGTCCCTCGTATTCATCAGGGCCTGTCTGTCTTATTTCAGAAACTGTTGAAACCAGTTTAATAGTTAGCTCAATTACCGCTCATTTCTATTATTAAGATCGAGGAGCCTTAACATCTTCGAATTGTTAAGGTACATTAGGAAGATATACAGTAAAATTAATATCACCATATTGTATTGAATATGTCTGTATACCTACAAATATTGTCCGAAATCATCGCCTTATCCAATAATCTCCAATGTATCTTCGGAAATATTAACAGAGATGGATGACTTTTTGTGGGCTCATTCTTGCCGCTACAAGACTCTGTTCTCTCTTCCTATTTCCTCGTCATGTCTCCTTCGATCCTCCTACCAGCTTCAGGACCAACCAGGAGTTGAATGAGGACACCCGATGGGTCTGTTTCCAACACCTAATATCGATAAATGATGCTGACCACTGTGAGAAGCAGAATCCGGTCAAGCATATTTAAATAGGGCGCCTGACGATGAATCATCAAGGACGTAACCCTGCTAGTATGTCAAAGTAAGCCGACATGTGTAAGTGCCCCCTGCGCAATGGAGACAAACTAATTTGGAGACTAGCCAAATAACAGAGTGGAGGCAGAAAATCTAAAGAGTGATGAGTCTTCTAAACTTCGAGTGCTCCCAACAAACACAGCTTAAACAGCTACCCTTAAAGCTTAAAGTGAATTGAATTTCATTAATCATAAGGATAAATATTATTAATAGAAGCTCCACTTTCAAAACACTTTGAATTATGTTTATAAAAATGAGGTTGAAAAGTACGAACAAAATTATTTTACAATATGTTAAGAGGAAACAAAATATTCGTATATAAAAGAAACCACGCTTTGGCAGCATATTGGATGCATTGATCCCTTGAGACCGTATTTTAGGACCTCTTTTCAGCTCCCCTTCAGATTTACTTTGGTGTATGTGTGTATTATTTTTGAAATTTTTATCAGGCATTCATGCCCTCGGCATCTTTTGTCGAACCGGAGGCTTTAAAATTCGCTTCCAGGAAATCACACCATTGACGTTCACTCAACTCCCGCAGATTTCATTTCCTGAGCCTGGGTTTTTTCCCCTCCTTTCAACCATGCTGGAGTTTGCTGTCCATTTAGGTATCGATTCATTTATCCGTTCAATCCTCTACGCGTCGTTGAATGCGATTGGTAGGGAAAATTATTATTACATTATGATCGTAACGATGTTAACGTTTAAGTTCGGCTTCGGATCAATCACGTTTGATCATAATGATCTCTGGAATCGCGTCGTTTGTCCTATCAATGTGTTTTAACGCGATATACTACCCCATCAATTGCATATTATATATAATATATGTGTGTGAGTAGCATTATGTTTGTTGTTATATATTGAGGGTGTATAATTTTCAGTATCCATGTGCAGGAACAGCATCGATAAATCTTATTTAATTTGATAAATAAATGCAATAGGCCCTTAACTTGCCTTCGTGCCCATCTTGTTCCCTTTCGGAACCCTGTATCAGTGTCTAGCGGTATCTACAGCGAACAACGTATGATACCCGCATGATAGGAGTTTACCTGGGACCCTACGTCGATAAGCGGTTGACACGAAAACCACACGTTAAGATAACACACGGCCGGAAGTCATAAAGTAGCATAAATTACTAGTCACTGCAGACCGGCGTACTGCAGATAGAAGTTATCAATGAACAACAAATTAGTTATTTACAGGACACTAGTGAACTCTGGTACTTTATTGCCGCCTAATCGCGTTGAGTTGTAAAACTATCAAATCCGAGCAAAATCCAGACAGAAAACATCCATAAGCGGCTAAGAGTAACTATAATCACTGAAGTGGGACTACTGTACAAAATGATAGCGACTTTCGAGTTGATCAGGTTCCGATTTTCGGTATTCCTAGTAATTGTTCAAGAAATGGTCAGTTAGACAGTTAGTACAATTATTTTCTTAAAAATCCATAAATATAATAAAATTTTAAATTTATAATATAAAAACTTTGAGTGGAAACAATATTTCATTCAACGTTCTTAGCCTGTATGAACAGGCCTGTATTACTGATTCAATGTAGCGACATTTAGTAATTACCAATTCTTCTTATGGACCGAGCTCATCGTTGAAGATAGGGAACATTATTCTTCTGGTCACTGGCTCAGCTCGAGTCTGGGCGGTTTGGAATCGGGCCGGGATTAAAGAGTTTGGTCCATTACACGAAATGGAGGCGGTTTCCATTGTTGTAGAAAGGTTCCGACCAAAGGGTTGGGCCTCTCTTCTCCCCCGACTAAAACCGCAAACCCTTTGAGCTCCACTGTGGTCCCGTCGCTCAAACGCCTCTCACTAAATCTCGAACAAGGAGAAATTCGTTTCACTCTGAACAGACCGTGGTTTGCGATGATCCATCTGTATATATTGTCACTTTTTGAAAGTTCTGTCTAATGGGGGTAGTTCAATGAGAAAAATAAATTGATTAACAAACTAAAATATTTATTTCGAAACGTTAAACGCATTAGAACTAACACATTATATTAAAGAAATTAAAGAAATATATTAACTGAGACCAAAGCTTTTCTATTCGGGACATAAAAAAAAGTGCGATGCGTAAGTTTCAATTTTAACTTTACTTTCCGATCCCAATATTCATTCTTCATTGATGGATCAGCCTGGAAAAGTATCTGGAAATCTCTCAATTACGCATTTTAGGATATTAAATATCCTCTATCATGACTTTATCCAGATAATCGTGAAGTTGTTTAGGGGATATTTGAAAAAACTCGTACAAAAAAAATAATATGTGAATACAATTAAAAAACACAACACGCATTATTCATGACGAGGAAGGTATTTGTAGAATATACAAATGAAACACTGAATGTTAAAATAATATTTTGACTACAAATTTTAATTTACAACGGTAATGATAATAAATTCCGATTTCTATTTAACCCTGAAGCCTGGAGGAATTGATACGAGCTGGAGTTCATACACAGAGTTAACAATAATGTTTCAAAGGCGAGAAAACCAGTGTTTTTAGAGGTCGATAAATACCTTGCATCTAACATTGACAAACCTAATACAACGATTGAAAAGCGCTGGGAAATACTTGCTTTGGAATTTGGAACGGCAAAGAAAGCTGTCGTTGTAAGAACCGCAGAGACGGCTGTCACAGAATTTGCCGATTCATTCTTCGGGGCAGGAAAGAAAATAGCTGCCACCGACGGACTGTCATATCGCCATAAGGGGACGGAGTTTACGAGTGGGACAACTTTATTGCTTTTAGTATAACCGAACTTATAGAGATATGGGTCCTTATTTGTATACCTCATCGAAGGGGTAACCGCATAGAAGTTCGATGTAACTTTAGCTCTCAGTAACATTTTGGTTATATTTTCGTTTTAAATTGTGTACGGACTGTCAATAAGAGCCAAACTATGTTCTCAAATACACGAATAGACCTAATTAATTGACTGTATTTCATGAAATTATCTCACAGAAGTAGAACAGAGAAGCGTTTTCGGATTGGAATTTTCCTTTGCGTTAGGCGATGGAAAACACGTAATTAATTTTAAGAAATGGAGATCAGTAGTCAGTGTTGAGCGCAGATTTCCAGGCTGGCGTGAATCTTCACTTAACTTAATTAAGATTATCGACCCCCGCCCATACCCCAACTACCACGCGCCAAGGGAGCAATTCCTAAATTTCAGACTACACAAAAGTAAAATGATCATAAACCAGCTTGGAAGTCGATTCAATAATTACTAGTTGAGGGTCTTGGCACGGGCTTACCGGTCCTAAACTACCTGGCACAGGTCATTCGTACCCATTAAAATCTTAATCAACTAATGTGCAATAAGCGAATTCGGTTTTACGGTGATTGTACCACGGCCGGTGGAAAACAAATTACGAGCGGAGGTCGTATAATACGAAAACACTTCGCTTTCGCGATTCTATCGCTGATGAAAAAAAAAAGAAATTGAAACAAATGCTTGAAATAATTACATAACTCCTCCAGTCAGTCCTACTCGAAACATAGCGCGATAATCCGACCAACCAATTGGCCACGTAAGACATTTTTCTTGATGGCCGATAACAGTTGTCGCTCCGACTCGAAAATAGATTGGATCCGAAACAATGAATTTTTCACGAGTATGTCTTTGAATATTTCACCAAGGTGCCCGCTCTTTAGGCCGCCAGTTAATCCGCAAAATTGTTAGTCGGGAAGCGCGGGAGAAGTGGTGGGGGTTCACCAGGTGTAAAACAGCATTAATGAAACCTGTGAACATTACTCGGAGCCCTCATTTAAATTATAACAAGTACGAGCCGGCCCGAGGAGATTAGTGCCTAATTAAAGCGTCCGCATCGGAATTTCACACCCGTCCACTCCGGCAACAATTATCATTTCTGTAGAGATCTTGTAACAGTGTCCTGAAGGGCGAGCGTAAATTCAGGAGGATAAATGCACGAGCGACCTTTAAAAAATGGAACTCCGCAGCTGAACCCGTACATCAAATCGAACTCGCAATTACACACATTCATGAAATATTTACGTGTCCGATCTACGAGCCTGCCGCCCTTCTAACAAAACTGAGCGAAAATCCACAGAAATTCGATTCAAGTAAGTGCAGGTAATTTATTTTGAGTAATAAAAGTTAATTACCAGAAACGCTCCCCCTTCGCTGAAGGCGATTTATATAAATAATTGCGATTTCAAACGAAATCAAGTAGCACATACTCGGTGAAAGCAACAACTTTGAATACAGTCAATCAGTAAGAATAAGGAAAGATACATAAATAGATACTCTAATGGACATAAATAAATATTTTGAGGCTACTGGAATATAAAATAATCAGTTGAAAAACAAAACAAAAAGGACAAAAAGGCTGACGCCCTAAAATGCACGCATTTCTCATAATTTTAGAAAGGAACATAAAATGAAGATAATTTTATTCAGAATTGTTTTTACATTCGATTACAAGAAATAATAAAAGGGCTTCCCGTGTAGTAAGCCGACCGTAAAATTAAAGGACTAAGGAGCTCTGAGTAGAGCTTTGAACCGAGAATCTCAAATAATCTGATCATTAAAAATATTTGCATAGCCACATTCTTTTTTAATCGAAAGAATTGGAATTGAAGAATTTCCAGTTTGTTTACTTGAAATTACATTATCATCCCATGAAACCATAACCTTTTTATCATTCCGACTAATAATACCTATAATAGTATTACTGATACAATAAAGAGATAATAAAGAACGTTCAATTTTAAATAAACAACAAACTTTGCCAAAATAAAAATGAGCTCAGCTCTATTACTTTAATAGAGCGACATTGAACGGGATTAAATTTCCGTCCGTGGAGCGGAATCAATATTGGGCTGCTGATTGGAATATCTATTAGGACTGATAGTATTCGGCTCCCATAATGGGACCCAAGACCGCAGCCCTAGACGTGGCCTTCCTCTTCTCTTACTTGTCTTATAGTCACTCTTCTCAAAGCCTGGAATCGCGCTAATACAATAATTTACCAGTAATGTGCCAGTTTCTGATTGGGTTCGAAACCATAAGAAAATGAAAATTATTTCGTTTTAGACTGGACCGTGATTAGCGCCTAAAAACTTTGATTAGCGGCTGATTTTTAATTTTAATTAACACGTTACATTCAACGCTTTAAAAAAAATGTTTTAAACACTTCTTCCGGTAGGCCAGCAAGTTATTTGAAAACTGGGCTGAATGCATCTATCGTGAACATTTAAGAAGCCTTTAAGAAAAAGACCTGGCAGAAAGGGAATGAATGGAAAAGCTAAATTAAACGACATCAGAAGTAAAGTAAAGGAAAATGTTAGCACAGGTGTGTAGTGGCAGAGCAGCGAAAGGAATGAACTGACCGGCTGACCGATTCCGAGCGCTTATCAGTAAGCCTTATTTCCTCTCCTGAATTATATATATATATATATATATATATATATATATATATATATATATATATGCTATGTAAATAGGAAAAAAGAAAAGTTATATGAGGGATACACAGATTTTTTTCTCGTTACCAGGTGTTTGAATAACGTTAAACTGGAGCCTGCTTGTTGTCGGTGTTTTTGAAGATGAATATGAAGATTAACTTTCGTTTTTAATATTTGTACCGGAATCTCTTTTTCTCTGTATCTGAGTGTGAGTAATGCTCTGTTCAAGTGGTTCTGTGGTATGTAACTGTTCTGTCCTTGTGTAATAACAAAACATATCCTCACAACTCCCGGCGATCGGTTAGGTTCACTTTTTAATACGAGCCCCCTTGATGATTTACGACCGGCGGCGGCACCCCCCCCCCCTACTCCTCCACTTTACTGCTATGGTCTAATTTGAATAATTAAGTCGAATAGCTTCCGTTGAACCTATAATCTCCATTCTTCACCTTTGGCCACATCTGGACTTAATGGACTTTTGGAAGTACCGAAAAGAACAATTTTCGGTCGAGGCACTAAATAATGGTGACGAAGGGCAGTAAGCAACAATGCTCCGCAATCTAGATCCACGATTATCCAATGTAAAGAAAAACAGCAAAGGTACTGTCGTCGTTTCATTGCCAAAAATAAATATTCAAAATAAATATTTTCCTTAAAAATCTATACGGTTTATAATTAATTTTGCACATTAAACCTCCGCTATCTAGTAATGTAAACTGTAAACGAAATATTGCGGTACCGACAATAACATCCCAACGCTCCTCCTGCAAATTGAATATTATGCCCGCTCATCCGTTAAGAAAACTTTCATCAGTATCTTATACATTCCTAATTAGATTTAAGTTCCAAAATTTAAGTTGTTCGTTTACTTTAGCGATTGGACGATCAATCATCATCAAGTTCCGAACAATGTAAACATAAATTTAAGGACACGGGCTCGTGCAAATTATATTAAAGTCTTCGAAGAACACCTAGGGTGGCGTCGAGCGCCGAAATTAATAATTAACGTTCGGTAGGGAACAAATCAAATAAGAAAGGAGGACGAGGGTCGTGTGGGAAGCGTCCGGGACCATGCGATGATAAAAAAAGAGGAGGAGGAGGAGGTAGGGGAACGCGCTACACCCAGCAATTAACTTCAATCAACCGGACGTTGATAAATCCTCGGCGGCCTGATAGAAAAAAAAGGAACTCGGCCCAAGTTTGGAACAAGCCGGTATTAGTCGCCCGTTTCATTTGCATCTCTGTCGCCTGCGGTAATCGGGGGCCGGCGCCCCTATACGGGCCCCTTTAAATGAGCCGACAGCAACGGGCCCCTCGGTGAAGGCCCAACAACCGTACCCGTTATGAATTCCCAGCCGAGGCTATGCTCCGTTTATTGTTTGACTTGCAGCGACCGTACACTTTCTTAGATCTAATTAGAAACTTGATTACTAATGCCGGTCATATTTATTGATTGCCCGCCGGCCCCCTCGCCAGACTGTTGGCACGCTGAACATGTTCAAATAGAATCCTCCCTGGCAGCTGTGGCTTCGGGAAGAAAAATTAACCGGAAGTCCTCTTCAGTCTCATTTTTTCTTCAACATATAAAGTACCCGAGGGTATATAAAATCGTAGCGCTATAATTTGTGCAAAATAATTTTGAAGACGTAAATGTTTAATAACACTTCGAAGGTAAGTCTGATTTATTATGTGATTCATTTAATTCTCTCGGGCGTGTCCTAAGCTTTGTCACTGTAAGAGATGTCTAATATATTATAATACAAATTTGCGAATAAATAATTTCTCTTTTACTAGGTTTAGGTTTAGTGCCTCTTGTGCTCTGGAACTCTAGTCCTTGGGCACTTTATCCGTATGAATAAACGGCCAAGCCGGTTAATAATGAGCGAACCCCGGTTGTTGGGCCCCTATCACGGATTTGCACAAGGCCGTCTCTCCTGCGATCATACCTCGCTTCTATTTATCCGCCGACTGCAGCGATAAGAACAATCGGCGGGTTAAAACCGTAACAGGAAAATTGTTGGTTGGGGGGGCCGCTTTAAAAGTGGGCGCCAACAATTTTCCAGTTCAAATATCCACCGCCACTTGCCCGCCCAGGCCCGCCCCTAAAAGTAAATTTATTTGCGTCGACTCTTCTCCCCTTAATTAACATAGTCTCATCCGATGATTTATACCACCGTTTAATTTCAGAGTAGCCGTTATAACGAGCACTTTGTTACCTTTTGTTCTGCCCTTTGCTTCATTTCAGTCGTCCCGGCTTCCCGAATACAGATTGCGCCACCCCCCCTTAAAACTATCCCTAAATAAAGGGAATAATTTTTCCCTAAGTCGTGACACTCCGTTATCATAAGTGCAATTAGCTTGGGCGGAATTTATTTATGTGGTTACTCCTTGGGCTGCCTAAACGAAGTGAATTTTACAGTATTACATATACATAAGACGGCATAATGTGCACAATTAAACTTTTTGTCTGATTTGAGTGAAAAAAGCCGTGAAACAGGTAGTTCTGAAATAAATCGAGTCAATAGTAGTGTTTTTATAGCTGATTCAATCTTCTGATTGGCATGTGCGAATGGTTTGCTCTCAAGGCTGTCAGGCAACTGACTCGTTCCTCATTTTTCTGAAATAAGAGGATGTTTCAATTTCTTCATTCGTATTCTCTACTTACATTTAATGCGCCATAGATATTACTTGAAATTTAATAGTCAGGAGCTAAATAAGATGTAAACCAAATTTGCTTCAGAATATCATTTCAACGAGACATTAAACCCGGGCGTAGGCGGGGATTACTGTAACAATGGATACGATCGCATAACGTAATTATAAATTTAGGCAAATGTGCAGGATAATGCGGTGGAAACCTATTACGGTCGCGACAGATCTCGTATGATTTATTACAGGCGTCGACAGTAGCACGCGTGCCAACTGATGATGGGATCCAGATATACTGAGAGAGGTAAATCAAAACTAAATACAAACAATTAAATATATGCCCGCATCGATCATACAGACATAGTGAATTTTTATAGTCGATATAAGCATGTACAACTTGCTTTCATTTTGAATTTGGAGGTAAATTATTAGTTTAAATATAAGCGATAAATTATTTTCACAAATATCATTTGTTCAACTATAAAATGGTTAAAATACTACTTTTCAATCCGTATGCACTTGTGCTAGATTTCTGAAAGATCATAGGAATCCTGTAGGTTCGTGATGTTTCTGTTTCCTCTCGCTGGTTTGGTCTTTTGCTAGACCGGTCTCGGCTGCTCGCCATCTTCAGTAGCGGTGTTAGTCACTGTTAGCACTTTGGATATTTTTTGGGCATCCTCACTGCACTGTCACTTTCACATGTACTGTGCAGTATTCGAATTATAGTTCTCGAAATTATTTTGCCCACAGATTTTAATTTGAATCGAGATTTAGGTTCGCTTTGTAAGTTTGAAATTGGATTAAGTGCAGTACATTTTTCTATTTTTAAACTTTCTCTATTTTGTTTATGTTCATACACCTGAACTGAAAAAATGTACCTGTTTTTACCTGTTTTTATTGTTCTGTTGTTCTACTGAATTAGAAGCGCTCTACTGTTCGGGATAGTTGGCTTCTATTGGATATCATTTAGCAAATACGTAAATTGATTTTGAGCTATTAGTTATCAAATAATTTCGCCTTTCACTTTACAAAAAATACTGTCGTTAACCCAGATCCCGAAGAAAAACGATCCAAACGGACCACCAATGCCAAGTTTTATTGGCAATCCCCCTGTTTACGCAAAGTGTCGCTTGGTAATCGAATTACTTTCTTGGTGTTTCTATTAGATTCAGGCAGGTCAGTATGTGAAGTATCGATGCAATAGTTTAGGAAACTTTTAGTATATCCCCGAATCAGCATCTTATTTTCCATTAAACCAGCTTTGACAATGTATTTGCAATGTATTTATAGTAAAAGATTAACTCTCATTGCAATAAAGCTGATTAGTTCATTGCTTAATTTAATTATATTTAAAATCGATAGTTATAATCATCATTTTGACATTTGCGATATGAAAGAGCTAATACTTAACAAAATTCAGACAAAAATTTGAGTCAAAAACCAAACAAATCACCAAATACATTTTCAATCCTTTTGATGAAATATGAACTTAATTTTCCCCGTTTGATTATTCTGCTACCGTAAGTAGAACACTTGTGAAAAAAACTAAACCTGGCAACCCTCCAAAAAAAGAAGCAAACGTAAATAGCAATACCAATAACACACGGTCGGAACGTTCTTTCCACGAGATAAACACATAAATATGCGAACATAAACGCTTTCAAGATAACGATGCCAGATTTAGATGAGTATTACAGATTTTCGGTGGAGATATGGGTAATCCAGGTTTTTCATTTAAGTAATGAAATTTCGGGCGTTGGAACCCGAACGATGATTATTACATCTATGCGATTTAAATCCATTGGAAAAACTTTTTTTATCCGAAACCATGTTCAATTTTCTGAAATTTGCTTTTCACCCGAGATAATTCGCTACCCTCCACCGAGTCTGTTCCAAATGGGCATTTCAGCGAACTACAGCCGGATTAATTTCCACTGCTTTGAAACCATTTAAGTGGAAGTGTTGAATGTAGCACCTGACAGGTCATAACAGCACTAAATACAAGGGCATGCGCGTGGAACTAACAAGGACATTTGACCCTAACGTATGAAATGGAATAACATCGCGTTATATGTATCCCATTTATTATAATTTATTATTATAAATTTCATAACAGGAATAAGACAACGTAAAATAGTAAAATAAAACGTGTTGAATATATTTAAATTTATGAATAGTAGGTATAAACTTCATAATTATCATTTTATAAAAGACATCTTACGTTTACCGCCTAGTACCGGCACTGTTTATAGAATTCAATAAATGTATTAAAATAATTATGAAAGTTATTTGAGACATTTGAAAAATGTTCTACTAGTGTCCTATAAATTTCTGAATCCTTACATTCCAAAACAACTCATTTACCTACTCTAGCGATCTATGACGATTACGATTACGAATTCTAATAACTATGAGAGGGAGTTACTTTTTCTTGTCTAGGGTAAGAGCTGAGCTGAGGTTGAAAAATGTTATAATTTTTTATAAACATCTTTATTTAAGGACTTTAACTTGGGAAAATCCGGCTTTATCCGAGGGTAAATATGGCTGAGAGATGATTAGGATTCTTAACAGATAGGAATTCACGGGCCTGAGGTCTTCCTTTGTTCCATCGAATCGTGGGTAATCCTTGTAGGCCCTTTTTCATTGTTCAGACCTTAATTTTAAAGGACCAGTCGCGAACCAGCTTGAGAGCCCCTCCCAGACATAACTGAGGCCACCGAACTGAGGGAATGGACTAGAAAAAAAATCCGTCGCACACATTGCACTGTATGCAGATGAGAAAATCAGAGTCAACTATTTTAGCGATGTTCCAGCGTGGTCCCATTAACTAGTAGGGAAAATGTGCGGAGACTGTTAAATGTTTGCTTTAAAATGAATGCTTAAAGAAATGTGTTGACTTCTTAAATTGTACCACTTATTTCGGTTACAAGCCTAAACTCGAATGAGATGAAATCTCAGTGCATACTTCCAGTTCTCTGGTGGTGAACTGGCGTAAATGGCGATATTCTCGGCGCTGTACTGCTCGTCACCGGACAAAAATGGAGGCCCGGTTAGGCAACCGTATTTTGCCCGCTCCGGGAGCCACCCCTCTCGTGTATTTCCGTTTGGGGTGAGGCGCCGACGTGTTTATTCGGTCGGGTGCAGTGGGGGTGAGGTGGGGGTCTATACGCAACAGCGACCCCATATAAAATCCCGTATAAATCCGTAGAAAACACCGAGGTCCCGACCCCGGGGACTAATAGCGCCCCTTCCTATTTTACATGACCTCCTCCCAGCCCGAAAAGCTTATTTACTGTGCCAGCTCTTCCCTCACACTCGACCTCTAAAGCACTAAAACTCTTTTCACTTTAATCTAACAATAAATCGCCAACTACCCCGTTCAAAATGTTTAGACTGCTTTCAGACAACAGGTGTTGCCCAGGGAGATTTTTAGTTTTAGTTGACGATGCGCCAAAATTTACAAACATTAATAAAACCAACAGGTATGGGTAGAGAGAAAATCGTGCGACATATAGTGTTCCAAAATTCACGACTTAAAATAACTAATAAAATTATTATTTTGTGCGAGACGACAGTAAAGACGATCCGGCGCCGTGATACTAAACCGGCATAACACTGTTACATTGCTGGCGTAGTATCTGAGCCGTGAATCCGATTGAATTTGTAAGCTGAAGAGCATATCATTTAATAAGCTCTTGTTCAGAATTTAACTTTTTATAATCGATTTATATTGGGTTAATATATACGTCGTTTATGAAAACTGGGAATATATTCCTATGGTGGTTAGTAAATTGCCACTATACCGAATGTTGAGAGGGTAAGTGGAAGTGTTGTCGATTGACGCGAAGGTGATTTGAGAATGTTATAGTATCGACAGGCTTTAGTGGTTCTCGAGAACCGAACCTGTTGGAGTTGTGGTGACCAGGGTTGGGGGGGGGGTCGGCCGATATGCGAGCCGGTGGATTCATCGCCGCCAATAAATCGGGTCCGGCCCGGGCCCGAATTACCGGGGCGTCCACCGCCCGCCTCTATTTGCTTCGGCTCCCGATTTGCCTGAAAAATGGGAAATGCCGGCCGGCCGAACGGCGGAAGAAATTGGACGGAAAAATTGAGCCGCCCCGCCCTGTTTTTATCCGGAGAGGTGCGGCCACGTTTCGACGCATTACGGAAGATTGAATCCCACAAATCAAGTATTCAGGGCGCCCGTTAATTATTTTCAGCCCCGACTCTCCTTCGATTCAACTCTAAACGAAAATACACCTTCACCACTTTAACGTAAAAGAGGTTCTCGATTTAATTTTAGTATCACTCGTTTAAAGTACATTCGTGGGAACTTCTATCTCCGAGATTATAATATTAACTAAATTAATTTTATTCGTAAAAAAATTGCTCCTTTCAGTAATCTTAATCTCTCACTACCGATTCATTTTAGGCTGGTATATAGTCCAGTGAAGCCTGAGGACCCCGAGTTATTAATATATCGCAAAATTTACCCATTACATTGACGATATGAAAATGTATAACATTTGTACCAAAAATATCCCCGTGAGTATATACACACGGTATTTGAATACCGTTAATGCGCTCCTTACTATGGGTTGGCTGCGTTAATATAACCTACGGGTTAGTTTATTTGAACTACAGATGACACATCTATGAGTTACCAATTTGTAACATGAAGCGTATTTCGATTGTTTGTTATTGCGTCACAGGAGCACCGATTCCTGTAAATGACAAATTACTGTTAATTATTTGTTATTTTGAGCTTTCCTGTACACGAAGCGTATTATTTAATAACGATGATAGTGAAATGAAATATCACTGAGAGGACGGAATGACCTTTCCAATTAAATACAGGAACAAGCGTTTTTAAAAGGTACGAAAATAAACTTCACTGTTATATTATTCTACTGGAAACAGACCACTGGAAGAACATAATACTTGTATATAACAAAAAAAATGCCGAGTGGACGAAAATCTGTGGGAGAGATAAATGTTCTGTAGGAAACCAATTAACTGCAGAATGTGCCACTGGTGGAACGGAATAAAACCTAGGAATTCAATTTAAAGTATTTTCAATTCAATAATTTCACTGCATTCGGCGAGAATGTTTTGAATACCATCACTTTCGCGATTTTCAGTTTCCACTCGCATATTCAATTTCTAATTGGTTGATGAACGGAGCACTAACGCCTAATTTAACGGCGTTATCACAATCAACAACGCTTGGCGGGGATTTCGTGTAAAAAATATTTTATTTTGGATTGCATATCAATGAAATTCAAAATCGTCAGTACTCTACTACAAACCTTGACCTTCCGTTTCTTCTCCCGAACTCCAGTCCCAGAACGAGCATAAGGATGACGATGATTATAAAATTCACTGGAAATTAAATACCCTGCCTTATAACTGGCTGGGTATAGTAAGCGGCCTAGTTGGGCTGTATAACCAGCCGCTGTATATGGAGAGGAGTGCTTGAGCCGACTTTTGTCACTGTGCCTTTTTAACGGCTGGTAACCTGCCGCGCCTCTTTTCCCTTTATTAAGTCGTAAACCGGATCGAAAGTTGATGTAAGCGAGTTATTCATCTGGCGGGCGTAAAACAATGGGCCCGGGAGGCCGATTTAATCCTCTCATTCTAATTTCAGACCCGCCCGCACCGTTTTTGTAACAACACTGCCCACCTCTAGTCATCCGCATTTTCCCGTCCCCGTTTTACGCTTTTAATGAACGGAATGACACGCCTTAAATTGTTTTTTAAGGGCTAACGCCTCCTCCTAATGAACTGATTAATGTGAACAAAAGCGTTCCCCGAATCAGACATGATTAACGCGGATTTAAACGATAGAGAACCTATTGGTTCATTTATGTTCTATTGAAAATAAAATTGCTTCTGAAAGTTTCAATATTATTTTTATTCGAAATTCATTACAAACAATAATTACAACTTCTATTTAATATTAGTTCATCGTCATTTAGATTCATCTTATGCTGACGTGTATACAAACTCGTCTTGCTTAAGATAAATATAATTTTGAATGTTTCAGCCGTAATTAAACTGCATCAGTAGGCTAGTACTTGTTAATACAATTACAATAGTTAATACATTCATCAACTAACTTCCGTCGCTGTTCGGGTTAATGATTCGAACTTGAAAGTAAGCCACCGGGCTTTTCAAGTTCTCAGAACTTTGCTCTTAGAATTTTAAGCAAAGCCCAACTTAAGTTCAGGTCACCCAGCGGTTCTAAGGGAATTTTAACTCCTATTAACAGCGACAACAACTGATGTTATGGACAACTACCACAACCAATTAACAGAAAAAAACCCGTTTAGTTTCATTCGTTGTTTAATTAAGGAATATTTACTGTTTCTTAATGGCCAATTCCTCAGGACAGTTGCATCATTTTCTTTATTTCGCTACAATCGTTCCGCATGAAGTGTCATCATTTTATATCCATATTATATATATTTATTTCCATAAGAGCTATTTAATATTCTAACGAGATATTTGTATGACATCAATGTATTTATACGCAACATCTCATTAAAGAAAATTATTCCCCATTAAATTATAAAATCCTTTTGTCTACGTGGAATGTGGGATGAATTCCAAGCTCTGAGTTGGATTTGAAGTGGAGCTTTTGAGGAAGCCATATAGAACACTGTAGGTTCGTGATGTTTCTGTCTCCTCTCGCTGGTTTGGTGTTTTGCTAGACCGGGATATAGAACAATTACTAATGCACTTTTCCATTCGTCCAATTTTTTAAATTAATACTATTTAACAAAACTTTCTCAGAAAACTGTTATACATTGTGTGTCTGACCGATGGAAATAAACGCCCGGTAATAATAAGGTTGACACAAGCAGTAATGGTTCTGGAATCATGGGATGAAATTTCGTACCTTCTCCTGTACCAATAAATTTCACGATTCACTGTTTAATGAAGACCTGGTGATCCGGGTAATTCGTAACCGAGATAGTGGCCATTGGGGCGGTGCAGCGGCCACTCTAATCGGGCATGCATTAGTGTTGCCCCGCCTGTCTCGCGTCACCCCATACCCAATACCACATAAAATCTAAATAATCGGAAACCTCCCTGACAACTTGAACCCGTCTTTAAATTGATGGAGCTTCAGTTATTGGCGGCGCTTTTAACAGAAAATTATGCTAATTGGAAGAGTTTAATACAGAGCCGAGTATCATACGGTTGAATCGGCATTAACCACCCCCCCGATGCAAATTATAGAGGCGTTCAGAGGGTAGTTGTAAAAGGGTGGTTGTAGTTGTAGAGGAGGGGTACACGTTACCGATAACGGGATTAGTGGAAGATCTTCGTTCAGTGAATTTGTATCCTAAGTTTTAATCCCGATTTCCCCTTCCATCCCACCCTGCCTGGTCTGGGGCAGTTGCTGCGATTAATAGCTTTCCAACAAACAGCCGGTGAGTCATCAGGCTTAAGCCCCAAACTGAGAACTAATGTTTTAATGGAAAGAGAAATACCGGCTTTAAAAAATGTCTACCACACCAACCACACATCTATTCACATATACATATAATTTTCGAGTATCAGTTTGAGAGATGATGCATGCAACCAATAACAATATCAAATATCTATGCAGTATAATGAAAGCCAGATATAGATTTTTGAATAATGAAGCGAAGGAAATATTTTACATTGCAGTTAACTTCCCAAAATTGAAATAAAATATGCTAGTAAGATGTGTGGGGGAAACTGAAAAATAAATCACTTCCAGTCCATTTCGTTGCATCTGCTCCTTTTGTGCCACTTTCCAGATTCTACATATCTCTGTATGCAAATTCACGTGACATTTTCAATTTGAAATTCAAAATTGAATCAGTTTCTGCATTCTAAATTGCCAGAATTTAAGGGTAATGCCTTAAAATATCAACAAGAATCACTTATTAGCCATGCTACTATTTAATATAAAACATTAAATATGTGTCTCTATATCACTCCGGTAACATTTTCCGGCCACTTTAGGTCCCCGAATATATAAAGCATTGAAACGTTTGATTCCGTTTCTCGCTGAATATTTATGAGTACATAGGGTGTGGCTCTAAGGAATATTTCTATCTAAAATTGAATCAGACCGAATGCAAAAACTTTCCACCGCCAAGCCCAACATTGCATTTCTGATTTATAAAAGAAGCCACGTCTTCCTTCACGTAGTAATATGAATACTTAATACGGAGAGATACTTTGGTCTTTCTCTTAGCTTTCATTAAATTACTCACATTTACCTGTATTCTTTTAATATATTCTGTTTAGTATATATTTTATGTCTTCCTGCATTTACTATCAGATACATGGGGTCGTGACTGTCAATGTACGTGTATTATACTTCGTTTGAATCCCTATGCCTTCTCATATCCTACATTCGAGGTATGTAGCGTTCACAAGCAGCCAGTTAACATTCACTAGTATTAAGACTAATGAGTCGCGGCAGTAGATATAGTGTGGTGGTAGAGAATTACGGAGACGACCGATGTTTTCTGTTTTCTTTTTATACACGTTATAAACGTCTATGCCAAAGAATAACTTCATTTAAATTTAAGACTAGAATATCCAAAGCCAAATTTCTGGCCAAGGTAGAACTGGATGTCATAACGATTTATATCTTTTCTTCTAGAAAAAAGTTTGGGTCGCCCTAATTCTTGAGTTTACCCATAATAATGGGAGCATCCGGTCCCAAGGATGCCTTAAATCAACCGCGTTAGCAGTATTCCATTTAAGACGTTTTTCCCTCCGAGTATACGCCCTTTAAGTTGTAGGATTTAAAATATGTTGACGAACGCAATTAATCATATTAATTTGATAGACTGCAAACTTGACTAAATATAAATACGCTTTTAATTTATGTCTACCGGAGTGAAAGTTTAATAAATATAGTTGGGTTGTGACGATTTAATTAATTGTTGTAAAAGTTTAAATTAGGTACTGTTTCACTGGGAATGGGGGGAAATAGGAGAGAGGCGAGTGAAGAACTGCGAGCCAAATGGATGGGGGAGGCCTAAGGACCTGAGAACTGACTCTGTGGGTTCCGCCTCTGGGAGTATAATCAATTTATTCATTGACTTTGAAATTGAGAATGGTGCCGGCCGAACATTATTTCTGAGACATGTTGGGGATAGTCTTAACATTTTATTTTGTTTTGACGCTAAGAATTTACTGTGTTATAAAACGTGAAAATACTAAATATTGCTTACCTATATAATCCACTATAATATCTATAAGTACTTATCTTTATTGAATTTGGAACGGATCCAAATTAGGATTCGATAGTACTCAAAATCCAATTTAAGTGGTGTAGATATAGACTAACATGTTTTAATAAATATCTTCTACGTATGAATATATTAAATCAAGAAATGTTGCATTTATTGTTTAGTCCAGTTAGAAAATATGTGCTAATCGTAGTTATACATGATCGATGTTTCCATTAGCTATGTATCCTGAATTTGTGTGTAACTTCAAGCAAACATATGTATGCTTGTTACATAACAAACAATATAAAAATGGCACTAAAGTTTATAATTAAACGGTCAGCTTCATACCAATGTCTTATAATAGGCACAGCTGTTCCTGCACTTGTTTCGAAGAAACTCAACTCTTCAGTTTTTGAATTCCCTTATCATATTTAATTCGATACCTTGCCCGTGTATAAATACAGAGGGGTTAATAGTTAAAAATGTACCCCGCAGCTTTGTCAGCCTCGAATTATCCACCCGCAGCGTCTCTTGCCCGGGGTTCAAACAAGTCGGTTCTGTGTACTTGAAACAAACACCGCTCATATGAGATTTGATCTTAACCGCTATTAGGTTTGGAGTAGGGTTCCTCGAGAGAGGAATCACTTTGAACGTAAACCAATTGAGGTGGGATCCGTCTCAAATATAATTTCCTACTTCGACAGCGAACAATAGTACATCGAATAGGTTCCAAAATACGATCCCGACTGGTGGTCTATCCCACGACATTCGTGAATTATATATTACCAATTCCCAAATTTAAGGCGGAAAAAGTTTAAACTTAGATCAGAATTGAATTGTTTCATATTTGAATTGGAATACGAGATCATTAAGCTCGTTATTAATCAATTTGCGAATCTCAATCTGTGGCGTGAATGCAGAACTGAACACTGCAGTTCCTCTGGACACAACCTTGGAGAAAGAAACCTTTAGTTAGGACCGGCATGAGATTCTCCCGGTGTCCATTTCCCAGCGTAAAGTTTGTCTCCGGTATTGTACTCCGAGGGGCCAAAGGGAGGACCATATCCGAAGTGTGTGATGTTTTGGAACACTTTCAACAGGAGTCCGGGTGTTAGCGGGCTGGCGTGAGCTTGGCTCATCATCTGCTAATAACCCCTGGGGACTTTCAGCCCTCGCTCCGCTTCCACTCGCTCAGCCGGCTCACAACAACTTCAATTCGAATAGGCTCCCATCAAACTCTTTTCATTTCGCCTTCCCATCTCTGCTCGAAGTTTAAAATCAGCCATTGAATTGCCTAGTTTTATACATCGTTATTTATAGTTCCATTGTCGCAGAATCGGTCTCCACTGTTATTTCACGCTCCACGAAACAACTCATCAATACATCAATAATGAATGTAATAGTAAAAATATTTTAATATGCGTCTCCATGAATTCATGTACCAGTACGTTATTCCAGTTTGTAGACTGGTCCTAAGTAAGAACAGCCACAGGACTATTGTCCTGTATTTCACAGTTGAAAATAAATTATTCGAATAAAGTTAAATAAACTGGTAAAATTGTTTGAAATAATTTTCGATTTTTTCGATTTACGTTTTTTTTAATTTCTGTTAAATCAGAAATTTATCCAACAGGTCCTAACTTTTAAAAGGGTACTTTTGCAGAATTATTCGAACTGTCCGAGAATTACAAACAAGCAAATTTAATAAATGAATAATAACGAATAAAAAGGTTTTTGAAATTAAACCACTCCTAATTTAGTTTCAACGTATTATACAATATTGTCTCCAATTACCTGGACAGAGGCCGAGTATATTCAATATTTAAAATCGTGTTTTCTCAAAGGTCCGTATTACTCTTCAATTATTGCAGCCTATCTGTTCGATATTCCTAAATATGTACAATGGGTATAAAAAAGTTTATCGACAAAGCCTCCTCTTCGAAACCTTAATTTTCTACCAATTGCGTAATGAGATTTGGAACAAGGACGCAAATTAACCTTCCTATGGAAAAATACGGATGGACAATAAATTCTATCGAAAGGTTCGTTATAAGTAAAACCAATTTCATTTTAATGTTCAGTGCGCTTCATAAACTTAACGCTCTTCATGAACTAGTTTTACATTTCTTGCTGTCCATGAACCACCACCAGCAATAAACGATCTGTTTATGTGGAAACTTATCTGTCCATTCATGCGATTAACCGCGGAATTAAATTACATGTGGAGTTGGACATTTGGTAGAGATCAATTTTAGTATTAATTCTAAACGCCACCGGGATTGGGCGAGTTTTTTAATTACAATATCTGGTACCGCAATTCATTAAGGAAAAGTAAAAAATGGATATCAAATCAACTTGGGCTTATATTCCATAGGATAAGATTTGTACGAGAAGAAAAGACGAAACCTATTAAAAATGAGGACATAGATGTACAGGATCGTCGGTCAGGCCTTCAGGATTGTGTTCTGGAGACAAGCCTCAGATCAATCGCGGGCGGATAAGCACATTGACTGTTTATATTCTGCAGGAAAGCCATTGTCAACAGAAACCGTTGCTTTGCACTTGTAACTATTGAACTATCACTTTACGGAAAAAGGATTAATTTTGACCCTGTCGCAGTTCAGACCTGGATTTGTGAATAAAGACGCCTTCCTATATTTACTATTAAATTTTAATTCCTTTTACACTGCCCTAGTATTTCCAGTCAATGTAAGTAATTAGAAAGTGTACCGCAGCAAACTTGCGGATTTTGGCTACCTGAGCTGCAAACGGCGTCTTTATGTACCTCCATCATTGTATGGGGGGTTCAGATTTCGAAAGCCCGTCAGAAAAAAAAACAAAAAACTGAAACGGAAAATAAAATTTCGCGTTAAATCAAAATTCTGTCGACGTGAACCCTTTCAGGAGCGGCGAAGTAGGAATCCGGCGGTAATAAATCGGATTCTTGTTATCTTGGTTGCGAACGTTCAATAAATTCAAGCTGGACCACTAGTTTATATCCGGGCCTCTATGTCCGGCCGGCCAGGGCTCAATTTACTTTGTCCATTCTGTTCTGACGCTTTCCCAACCACCCCTCCCCACCGCCGCCCGCCAGCGCCGCAACACCCTTCAACCATCATTGAAGTCTATGCTCGGTCGCTTTGTTTCGCCAATGTACCGCTGCCAAATTATAAGATCCGGGTTGAAATTCGACGAGGCAATAGGTTGTCCCGTTTTTTCTCTCTTTGGGGCCCATTTATTATATTGTTTCCAGTTACTTCGCCGAATAAAAGCGAAATTAATTTTTTTACGTCCCACGTACGTCCGTGATTTATTTATTTCTCCGTAAACTCGGTTCATCAACCATTCTCACGCATAATGAATATCAAAATTAATAATTGTGTGAATCTAAATATAAATGCAAATATCAAAATTAGCAGTTAAGAGCGTGTTTTATTATAGCATATTTCATTAATAGGAAATTAACTGAAAGTGTTACAAAACTTAAAGGTTTACACAAAGGTTTACAAGAAATCATTCCAACATTTTTTACCATCCTCATATTACGTAAAGGTATACGGAGTTTACGACAAGGTTTTAAATTAACTACTTTTGTGGTTCGTTTGGAATAGGCAGTTTTTTCTTCTTTTAGTTCAATCACTCTTCTGGGTGCATATATGAATGTTTTGCTCCCAATACTGCCTAGAGGCTTGTTCTTTAACCTTATATCTGACCTAATATATTCCTTTTCATCATGGGCTCATTCTTGTCATTCATTTCTTCCCGTAGAATCATCATGCTTTTCTTCGTTTCCGAGCAGGAATAAATTGGTATGATTATGAAATGCGTACTATTTTTTAAACGTAATTTATTGAGAATTTCATAATACGAGTTTTGCAAAACGAATTTTTCTATTTTATATATATATATATATATATATATATATATATATATATATATATATATATAAAGTAAAACTGAGGAGTATTGAAATAAAATGTTTAATTTATATAGGAATGAAGAACATAACATTCTTGGCTCGCACAAGGAACGCATAAATGCAGAATTAGAGCGGTCACAGATGGCAGTCCCCTAAGAATGATTCCTTCTAGCCTTCCGAAAAGGTAAAGTGCCGCTAAGTGCACTGGTAAATAAGGGGCTCATAGTTAATAGAGTAGGGTGGTCTGTTGTCGGAGAGAAGACTCCAGGCGGTGAGCTGTCTTTAAAACGGGACCGGCCTTAAATATTTTATAGGTACAATTGGAGCCTAATGCCTGCCGGCCGGATGTTATTTGTGGAGGCAAATTAGAAGGCCGGAGGGTGAAGACTCTGCCTCCAATTGGCAACGATTTGTACACATTCGCCTCTTTAGCCGAGAAAACGAGAATACAGATAACGAAGACGGAGTAAAGGCTTCGGAATAAACCGAGCGGGTAATGAGGTGAATGATAGAACCCTTCTTAATTAATATCGTACTTTATTAGTTCTAAAACTTTACCTCACTGCAAACAGATCTCCACCATCCCTATTCACCGCAATAATAGAACTAAAGAGGACCGTATTTTTTTGAATACCCGTCAAATATAAATACCTTCAACCTATTGTGGAAGCAATGAACATTTAATTTAATGAAATTAAACGCAAATCTTCATTTTGGGAAAATATGGCCACGAATGGCTATCCTCTTCGCTAATAAAATGTATGCCGCATAAATTCTCGTTTATACTCGACCTTATGATAAAAAAAAAATATAATACTTAAACCACTACATAGTCCGTTGGCTGTATCGATCAGAGTTCAACAAGTGAAGGTCGAAATGAAATCTTCAAGCGCTCAACGAGACTATAACCGTAAAAGTAATGGGGTCGTGAAAAATACAGGTAAACACGGCAATAGGAACTCGGTCAAAGCGGTTGCGTCCGTGGGATTGCGGAGCTTTAACCAACTCTTTCCATGCATTTATATTTTCTGTCGTTCCCTATGGTGTGAATAGTTATAGAAACAACTTAAGATTATTTATAAGTGTCCCTGATATTGACCAGTAACAAGAAATAACATGAAGTCTAAACAAAAAAAAATTATTTTACGATATCTATTTCGTAGTATGTGACCTTTTGTAATCAGAAAGCTGTAGCAGTAACTGAATTAGGTTATCTTTGAAATGTAATCATTTTGAGTTTTCTTATTCGATCTCATCGTCAATAACATTTGTAATTGTAATAATGGAAAATATGAACATATAACATAGTTAGTAAACACGTCAAAAGTCCGCAAAGCCTCTCTCAACGAAATGGTACAGTTCCGATATTTAAAATTTTATAAATACACCCGGCGAGGTCCTACTGAAGAGTGTTACCATCAATGGATTTTTTATTCCTTCAATATAAATTATTGTTCGCTGTCTGCACCACATCCAATGGATCTTCGGCAGAATTAAACATCAGTCGAGATTGGCGGAATAATCTGATTACCGATTAGTAAACTGGAAGTTCCTTTTCCCTCCCTGATACCGCACGATCAATGATATTTCTGTTGTGCGACGATTGGATTCATCATTTCAATATTTTGTTGGAGACATACCGCCCTGCCATATTATCCACTTATAATTTCTAGTCCTTCTTAAAGTGCTTTCTTTCCTTCCAACTATTCGGTATTTTCATACGTCCTTATCAGTAGTGTGATCGCAATGAGCAAGGATCTCGATTCTCGATTGAGCAAGGGCCCGTCGACCACTCACATCCTCCCTCCAGTCTCCTACGCGCCGTGCCCCCCCGAAACGTAGGCCCACTACCCGGTCTTCAATCCTCGCTCCACCGCCCGGGTTCTTTCCGGTCCCTTCTGGTTCTTTCTGGTTCTTTCCGGTCCCTTCTGGTTCTTTCTGGTTCTTTCTGGTTCTTTCTGGTTCTTTCTGGTTCTTTCTGGTTCTTTCTGGTTCTTTCTGGTTCTTTCTGGTTCTTTCTGGTTCTTTCTGGTTCTTTCTGGTTCTTTCTGGTTCTTTCTGGTTCTTTCTGGTTCTTTCTGGTTCTTTCCGGTCCCTTCTGGTTCTTTCCGGTCTCTTCCGGTCCTTTCCCTTCCGGTCCCTTCCGGTCGCTTCCGGTCCTTTCCGTTCCTTTCTGGTTCTTTCCGGTCCCTTCCGGTCCTTTCCGGTCCCTTCTGCTTCTTTCGGGTTCTTTCCGGTCCCTTCCGGTCCCTTCCGGTCCCTTCCGGTCCTTTCCGGTCCTTTCCGGTCCTTCCGGTCCCTTCCGGTCCCTTCCGGTCCCTTCCGGTCCTTTCCGGTCCCTCCCGGTCCTTTCCAGTCAGCTACAAGTCTCCAACATTTTCCGAATTGAACGTTGAACGGCGGGAAAATTATCGGTTCGTATTAACCGGTTAAATATTAAAGGTTTTTTAATTTACACCTAGCGGAATGCTGAGTAATTAACTCAGATTTAATTTTCGTGCAACAGCTTTCGGCAATTAACCGAGGTCTTTAAATGGGAAGGCCCGGGGGGGGGGACTCAAATGCTGGTAGGATGGCCCCAGTTACCGAAACATTTGGCGGATTTGGATTTGTGGAATCTAAACATCTAATATAAATAAATAGAGTTAATACTCTGTGTGGGCTTCTACCCCACGCATAAATTATATATATTTTTTCTTTAATATAAGTGTATTTCATTAATTCTTAAACGAAACCCTATAAACAACGCGCCGTGGTTATAGTGTTGTGGCACTTAGCACATTGGAAGCCGGCGATCTAAGAGACATTTAAGGCCTGAGCGCCGGCAACGTATCGGCACTTAAATCCCAAACGCCAGCCTTATTCCATTGTTTCTGATCACTGAATAGCCAAAAAAAATATTAAAACATTATATATTTTCGTAACATAGAACATTTTATTTGCATATTCGTCAGATACATTTTAACGGTAATTAAAAATAGAAACGAAATCGAAATTTTAAATTTATAATTATAGAAAATAATACAGTTTCTTATTTCATGGTGGATTATTACATATATATATATATATATATATATATATATATATATATATATATATATGTGTGTGTGTCGCTCAAGCGACAGACTCAGAAACCCGCGTTTTCGCGGGGCCGGCTGTCAATGTGTTAAGAACGAGAAATTATTGTGGATTTCATGTCCATCTTCTGTCTCCTTTCACTGATCAGGTTTCTTGCTGTTGCGTGTAGGGTTACTTTTCTAATTTGTTCTTTGTTCTAATACGATATTTTAAAATCTCCACGCACACAAACCCTATGTCCGCCCAAATCCTTACCGCCGAATGACATTCGTTTGATACAGGTGGGCCGTACTAAGACTCAGCTGCCTTTCGGACGCTAACACACCACGTCGTATACCTTACCACCCTCAACAAAAAAAAACTCTATCCTACCCTCGAATGGAATTCGATTTATACACAGGTGGGGGTGTACCAGTACCCTGGTGCCATCCCGGACGCGGTCTAACACACTATATACTATAACCATACACACAACAAAAAACACACTATCTTTACCGCCGAATGGAAATCGTTTGATACAGGTGGGCCGAAGCGGGACTCAGCTGCCTATTCGGAGGTGGAAACAAAAATCGCGTATACCTTTCCACCCCTAAAAAAAACAACAACAACACAAGCGCTAGACGTTTCTTATAAAAGGCGGCTAGCGGTTAACACGAAAGCAGAGAGACCGGAACCGAGACGCACGCACTCCGAGAGGGACACACGAGAGGTCGGGGGCACCGACAACAACTCTCCTCCCTCCCGGAGCCGGCGGTCTCGGCCGGACACTCTGCGCCGCGCACTGGACGCTTGATATAAAAGGCGGTTAAGCGGTTAACGCGAAAGCAGAGAGGCCGGAACCGAGACGCACGCACTCCGAGAGGGACACACGAGAGGTCGGGGGCACCGACAACAACTCTCCTCCCTCCCGGAGCCGGCGGTCTCGGCCGGACACTCTGCGCCGCGCCGCGCGCTGGACGCTTCATATAAAAGGCGGCTTAGCAGATAACACGAAAGCAGAGAGGCCGGAACCGAGACGCACGCACTCCGAGAGGGACACACGAGAGGTCGGGGGCACCGACAACAACTCTCCTCCCTCCCAGAGCCGGCGGTCTCGGCCGGACACTCTGCGCCGCGCACTGGACGCTTCATATAAAAGGCGGCTTAGCGGTTAACGCGGAAGCAGAGAGGCCGGAACCGAGACGCACGCACTCCGAGAGGGACACACGAGAGGTCGGGGGCACCGACAACAACTCTCCTCCCTCCCGGAGCCGGCGGTCTCGGCCGGACACTCTGCGCCGCTCACTGGACGCTTGATATAAAAGGCGGCTTAGCGGTTAACGCGAAAGCAGAGAGGCCGGAACCGAGACGCACGCACTCCGAGAGGGACACACGAGAGGTCGGGGGCACCGACAACAACTCTCCTCCCTCCCGGAGCCGGCGGTCTCGGCCGGACACTCTGCGCCGCGCGCTGAACGCTTCAGATAAAAGGTGGCCATCGGTTAACGCGAAAGCAGAGAGGCCGGAACCGAGACGCACGCACTCCGAGAGGGACACACGAGAGGTCGGGGGCACCGACAACAACTCTCCTCCCTCCCGGAGCCGGCGGTCTCGGCCGGACACTCTGCGCCGCGCGCTGGACGCCTGTTATATAAAGCGGCTAGCGATTAACGCGGGAGCAGAGAGGCCGGAACCGAGACGCACGCACTCCGAGAGGGACACACGAGAGGTCGGGGGCACCGACAACAACTCTCCTCCCTCCCAGAGCCGGCGGTCTCGGCCGGACACTCTGCGCCGCTCACTGGACGCTTCATATAAAAGGCGGCTTAGCGGTCAACGCGAAAGCAGAGAGCCGGAACCGAGACGCACGCACTCCGAGAGGGACACGAGAGGTCGGGGCACCGACAACAACTCTCCTCCCCCGGAGCCGGCGGTCTCGGCCGGACACTTTGCGCCGCGCGCTGGACACCAGTTATAAAAAGCGGTAAGCGATTAACGCGAGAGCAGTGAGGCCGGAACCAAGACGCACGCACTCCGAGAGGGACACACGAGAGGTCGGGGCACCGACAACAACTCCTCCTCTCCCGGAGCCGGCGGTCTCAGCCGGACACTCTGCACCGCGCGCTGGACGCCTGTTATATAAAGCGGCTAGCGATTAACGCGGAGCAGTGAGGCTGGAACCGAGACGCACGCACTCCGAGAGGGACACACGAGAGGTCGGGGCACCGACAACAACTCTCCTCCTCCCGGAGCCGGCGGTCTCGACCGGACACTCTGCGCCGCGCGCTGGACGCCTGTTATATAAAGCGGCTAGCGATTAACGCGAGAGCAGTGAGGGCCAGGAAACGAGACAATAAAACGCGGGAGCAGTGAGGCCAGAACGAGACGCACGCACTCCGAGAGGGACACACGAGAGGTCGGGGGCACCGACAACAACTCTCCTCCCTCCCGGAGCCGGCGGTCTCGACCGGACACTCTGCGCCGCGCGCTGGACGCCTGTTATATGAAGCGGCTAGCGATTAACGCGGGAGCAGTGAGGCCGGAACCGAGACGCACGCACTCCGAGAGGGACACACGAGAGGTCGGGGGCACCGACAACAACTCTCCTCCCTTCCGGAGCCGGCGGTCTCGACCGGACACTCTGCACCGCGCGCTGGACGCCTGTTATAAAAAACGGTCAGCGATAAACGCGGGAGCAGTGAGGCCAGAACGAGACGCACGCACTCCGAGAGGGACACACGAGAGGTCGGGGGCACCGACAACAACTCTCCTCCCTCCCGGAGCCGGCGGTCTCGACCGGACACTCTGCGCCGCGCACTGGACGCCTGTTATAAAAAGCGGCTAGCGATCGTTAAACGCGGGTGCAGTGAGGCGGCCAGTGAGACGCACGCACTCCGAGAGGGACACACGAGAGGTCGGGGGCACCGACAACAACTCTCCTCCCTCCCGGAGCCGGCGGTCTCGGCCGGACACACCGCGCCGCGCGCTGTGATAAAATCAATCAAATGTTATAAAAGTTAGAACCCGCCCCGGCTGAAACCGAAACCACATACGGTCCACCGTGGGGGTTCCCCCCTCGTTATTACCACGAGGAGTCAACGCGGGTGCAGTGAGGCGGCCAGTGAGACGCTCGCACTCCGAGAGGGACACACGAGAGGTCGGGGGCACCGACAACAACTCTCCTCCCTCCCGGAGCCGGCGGTCTCGGCCGGACACACCGCGCCGCGCGCTGTGATAAAATCAATCAAATGTTATAAAAGTTAGAACCCGCCCCGGCTGAAACCGAAACCACGTACGGTCCACCGTGGGGGTTCCCCCCTCGGACCCCCACCGAGGAGTCAACGCGGGCGCAGTGAGGCGGCCAGTGAGACGCTCGCACTCCGAGAGGGACACACGAGAGGTCGGGGGCACCGACAACAACTCTCCTCTCTCCCGGAGCCGGCGGTCTCAGCCGGACACGCTGCGCCGCGCATTTAGGGTAAATACCTTTACCTTTTGAAAAAAGCTGTGTCGTTTTCTTTTATTGAAATAAATACCAGACATCAATACCGTGTCCGCCCCGCGGGCGCAGTGAGGCGGCCAGTGAGACGCTCGCACTCCGAGAGGGACACACGAGAGGTCGGGGGCACCGACAACAACTCTCCTCTCTCCCGGAGCCGGCGGTCTCAGCCGGACACGCTGCGCCGCGCATTTAGGGTAAATACCTTTGAAAAAAGCTGTGTCGTTTTCTTTTATTGAAATAAATACCAGACATCAATACCGTGTCCGCCCCGCGGGCGCAGTGAGGCGGCCAGTGAGACGCTCGCACTCCGAGAGGGACACACGAGAGGTCGGGGGCACCGACAACAACTCTCCTCTCTCCCGGAGCCGGCGGTCTCAGCCGGACACGCTGCGCCGCGCATTTAGGGTAAATACCTTTACCTTTTGAAAAAAGCTGTGTCGTTTTCTTTTATTGAAATAAATACCAGACATCAATACAGTGTCCGCCCCGCGGGCGCAGTGAGGCGGCCAGTGAGACGCTCGCACTCCGAGAGGGACACACGAGAGGTCGGGGGCACCGACAACAACTCTCCTCCCTCCCGGAGCCGGCGGTCTCAGCCGGACACGCTGCGCCGCGCCCTGTAATAGATCCGCCAATTCCTTTATAAAAGTTAGAACCCACCCCGGCCGAAACCGACAAAACGTACGGTCCACCGTGGGGTTCCCCCCTCGTACCATCACCGAGGAGTAACGAGTATTATTATGAACAGTGTTTCCAAAGGAAACCGCATAAGTGATTTAACTCGTTTTAAATATTGGGAAGGATACCGGTTCACCAGCCCTTCAGACGCGGTCCATCACAGCACGAGTATTTAAAAAACAAGTAATTTCCTTGTTCCGAATACTGGGGTTGGTACCAAACGTTCCAGAGCTAAACGCGGTCCAACTTTCATTCAATTTTTATTTGCATGTATTAAAGTTTTGCACTTTTATTAGATAATTTCGTAAAATTATCGAGTGCTTCTCGGTGCTGGGCTACACCGAGCTGTGTTTCGCTTTTATTTGTTTTTCGCTTTTGCCATTTCGTAATTCCAGTATTTCAAGTAACAAGTATTTTCCTTGTTTCCAACTCTACTCGGGTGTGTATCCGGGACTCAGCTGCCCTTTCGGACGCGGTAGAACACAGCACCGTTCGTAACTTTCATCCTCCATAGATTCATAATTTCGTAAATTATATAATTTACGTATATTAACCAAGTATTTTTCTTGGTCTGTGTTAATTGGGGTCACAGTACCGAGGCTAAGCACTGTACCCACATTCCTTTTCGACACCTCTTATAATTTCATTTCATATTTGTAAATAGAGCCAAAATGCATCATAAAAGTTAGAACCCGCCCCGGCCGAAACCGACAGAACGTACGGTCCACCGTGGGGGTTCCCCCCTCGTACTACCACCGAGGAGTAAGTAAACGCGGGCGCAGTGAGGCGGCCAGTGAGACGCTCGCACTCCGAGAGGGACACACGAGAGGTCGGGGGCACCGACAACAACTCTCCTCCCTCCCGGAGCCGGCGGTCTCGGCCGGACACGCTGCGCCGCGCGTAGTGATAGAGCCAAAAATATAATAAAAGTAAGAACCCGCCCCGGCCGAAACCGACAGTCGGTTTACCGTGGGGGTTCCCCCCTCGTACCACCACCGAGGAGTAACGATCATTTTAATTATCGTGTGTTTCAAGAGGAACCGGATAAGTGATAACAACTCTCGTTTAAATACTGGGAAGGATACCGGTTCCACCTGCCCTTTAGGACCCATGGGTCCATCACAGCACGAGTATTTAAAAAACAAGTAATTTCCTTGTTCCGAATACTGGGGTTGGTACCAACGCCGCTGCATAACGCGGTCCAACTTTTTGTTTGCATGTATTAAAATTTTTGCACTTTTATTAGATAATTTCGTAAATTATCGAGTGCTTCTCGGTGCCGGGCTACACCGAGCTGTCTTTCGCTTTCCCCATTTCGTAATTCCAGTATTTCAAGTAACAAGTATTTCCTTGTTTCCAACTCTACTCGTGTCTGTATCCGGACTCAGCTGCCCTTTCGGACGCGGTAGAACACAGCACCGTTCGTAATTATCATCCACCATAATCATCCTTCATATTTCGTAAATTATATAATTTACGTATATTAACCAAGTATTTTTCTTGGTCTGTGTTAATTGGGGTAACAGTACCGAGGCTAAGCACTGTACCCACATTCTTTCTGACACCTCTTACTTATAATATATTTCATATTTCGCGCACCAGCTATGTTTCATTCTGCGCACACCTCATTATTGTCTTCCACAGTATTATAGGAAAAACGAGAGTTCACTTGATGCTGAGAGGGATAATATATATATTATGTACTCGCATACATAATACATATAGCGGCACCCACAATCACCACCCACCGTGTCCCGTAGCCCAGCCGGATCTCAAATGATCATGTCAAGTGAGCCGGGTAGTGCCGAACACGACTTCGTGTGTAGAGTGAATGCCTCCCTTATAATAGATAAAACACCGCAGGACCGGGGTCGACGGCTCCTTCACGATAAAAGTGAAAATGCCTGTGACGGACGACGGCAAGCCATCTCCCGTTAATGTATATTATCAAATTCCCCGGTAATAAACTCGGCCGTGCCGCCCCGAACCTTCCGCACGGACCCCGCTTGCCCGTCGACAACTAACATCCTCTCTCCGGCCTCCTACCCGCCGTGCCGCCCCGAACCTTCCGCACGGACCCCGCTTGCCCGTCGACAACTAACATCCTCTCTCCGGCCTCCTACCCGCCGTGCCGCCCCGAACCTCCCCCACGGACCCCGCTTGCCCGTCGACAACTAACATCCTCTCCGGCCTCCTACCCGCCGTGCCGCCCCGAACCTTCCGCACGGACCCCGCTTGCCCGTCGACAACTAACATCCTCTCCGGCCTCCTACCCGCCGTGCCGCCCCGAACCTTCCCACGGACCCCGCTTGCCCGTCGACAACTAACATCCTCTCTCCGGCCTCCTACCCGCCGTGCCGCCCCGAACCTTCCTCCACGGCCTCCACCCCATTCCTTTCATTCCTTCTTTATCCGCCCGTCGACAACTAACATCCTTTTCTCCGGCCTTCCCTCCTTCTTTCCCGCCGTGCCTCCCTGCCGTTCCGAACCTTCCCCACGGACCCCGCTTGCCCGTCGACAACTAACATCCTCTCTCCGGCCTCCTACCCGCCGTGCCGCCCTCCGACCTTCCCCACGGACCCTGCCGCGCCTACAACATTCCCACGACCACTTCGCCCGTCGACACTAACATCCTCTCCGGCCTCCTACCCGCCGTGCCGCCCCGAACCTTCCCCACGGACCCCGCTTGCCCGTCGACAACTAACATCCTCTCTCCGGCCTCCTACCCGCCGTGCCGCCCCGAACCTTCCCCACGGCCTCCGCTTGCCCGTCGACAACTAACATCCTCCATCTCCGGCTCTCCTATTTATCCCCATTCCACCATTCCATTCCGTCCGCCCCGAACCATTCCCCACGGACCCCGCTTGCCCGTCGACAACTAACATCCTCCTCCGGCCTCCTACCCGCCGTGCTGCCCTGAACCTTCCGCATCGGACCCCGCTTTTCTGCCTGTCGACACCAACATCCTCTCCTGGTTCTACCCGCCGTGCCCCCCCAACCTTCCCCCCGGACCCCGCTTGCCCGTCGACAACTAACACCCTCCCTCCGGCCTCCTACCCGCCGTGCCGCCCCGAACCTTCCCCACGGACCCCGCTTGCCCGTCGACAACTAACATCCTCTCCGGCCTCCTAACCGCCGTGCCGCCCCGAACCTTCCGCACGGACTTCTGCTTGCCTGTCGACAACTAACATCCTCTCCGGCTCCTACCCGCCGTGCCGCCCCGAACCTTCCCCACGGACCCCGCTTGCCCGTCGACAACTAACATCCTCTCTCCGGCCTCCTACCCGCCGTGCCGCTCCACCACCATTCCATTCTTCCTTTCCTTCTTTATCCGCTCCACCTTCCATTCCACCCGTCCATTCCTTCCATCCTCCCCTCCATTCCACCATTGCTTCCTTCCGTCGGTCCACCCGTCATTCTTCCATCCTCCTCCTCCACCACCGTGCCGCCCCGAACCTCCCCACGGACCCCCGCTTGCCCGTCGACAACTATCCTCCTCCGGCCTCCACCCGCCGTGCCGCCCCAACCTTCCACGGACCCCGCTTGCCCGTCGACAACTAACCTCCTCCGGCCTCCTACCCGCCGTGCCGCCCAGACCTCACGGACCCCGCTTGCCCGTCGACAATAACATCCCTCCCGGCCCCTCCTGCCGCGCGCCCTAATTCCCCATTCTTTCTCCACCATTCCTCCACCCCATCCATATCCCCTCCATTTCCTCCGCCGTTCCACCATTCTTCCTGCCCCTCCACCATTACCCTTCCACCATTCCTCCGGCCTCCCCACCATTGCCCCATGAACCCCCGCTTGCCCGTCGACAACTAACATCCTCTCCTCGGCCTCCACCCGCCGTGCCGCCCCAACCTTTCCCACGGACCCCCTTGCCCGTCGACAACTAACCCTCTCCGCCTCCTCCACCCGCCGTGCCGCCCCGAACCTTCCGCACGTTGCCCGCCCGTCGACAACTAACATCCTCTCCGGCCTCCTGCCGCCGTGCCGCCCCAGACCCCCGGCCCTCCACTTCCCGTCATTAACATCCTCCTCCGGCCTCCTACCCGCC